>JAHZMX010000874.1:0-19615 GCA_027743895.1 Seira musarum | reverse complement strand
AATGAACGAACATAATTATTGAATCGCCATCGGCATCCGAACCATATCATCTTTCCGAGGAGGAAACGCATGATCGAATAACTCGCAATAGCTTCAGCAGCAAAAATAGCGAGATATGGGCGTTGCTGAAGATTAATAATAATAAACTAGATAATTCTAGTATGTCTTATCTAAGATAGCAATGAGCTTCTAAACCGTAACCTTAACGGACCGCTAATACGCATTGTAAAGAATGTGTGAATGCTTCTTAAAAACCGCATCTTACAAGTATAAGTAAAAAGGTACAAACCGAATTTTTCTGGATAAAATTAGTCCCAATATTGTAATAGCTTTTGTACTTGGGTACGAGAACAGAATTTCTTTGCTGCTTTAAAGCTGCGGTTTCTCCTTAGCTATTTTTCTAAAGTACATACATTGCATGATTCTGTTCTGACAAATGATTTATATTAAAACTATTAAAGTGTTTGGCATTTTAGCTCGATTACCTAAGTTGAACCTTAATAGCTTTTACTTGTCGATCAGGTTGCATAACGAGGAAATTGCAAGTCAAATGAATATTCATAGGAATAGGCATTCTTTAACGAAAGTACTCATGCGAAAATGCATGGGGAAAGTGAGACGAGAAAACGTAAGAAAATTACCGCTGATGACTTCCCATCAACGAATGAATGTGAGTGTGCGGAGGTGGAATTCTCATTTCCGAGGAAGAGTTTGCAGGTCGTATACTTAACAAGGAAACACAATAGGCCCTCATCTACCACTGACTACCACATCAAATTCGTACTATCCATATCATCATGCTCAAAGATGGTGATGCAGCAAAATTCTTTTCAAAATGAAAAGTAGTGAAAATTCTATATTCATAACATGGCCTATAGTAACAGAGCGACAAACAGAACTGTCTCTCTAAAAATTGCGCGTACAAAAACCACTGTATCATTTGTACTAGTACGGTTAAAAAAATGTCAAAGGTAAGTAATTAATCGAGAACCATTAAAATGTTTATGGAGAAATTGCACCGAGAAAGGGTGATGAAAAATTTTGCGACTCCTTCCGGATGAATAGTATTATCATTTTACCACGGCTGTAAAATCTTCGCATTAATTTTGTCGTTGGTTAAAGTACGTAAACACAATGTAGAAAGAACAGGCAGCACAAACTAGACAAAGAAAGAAGAACTTCGAGGTAACAAGATTTTTTTTGTCTTGTTTTGCTTCATGAATATTATATCACGAATTGTATTAAGGGAGCATGGGAAATGTTATCCTTAAATAATATATTAGTATACAAAACAAAAACACAACAAAAAAACTAAGAAAAGTAGGAACGACGAAAAACTGGATGAACGACAACGGATCAACAATTGCAAAAAAAACTAAGACCTTTTCTAAGAATGAGTAGACAGGGCGGATGCAAAATTCATTATCATTTACCACATTGACACACGAGCAATGGATTTGTGCATTTGTGTTTAACCTGGAAATATAATTTTGCCAATTTGTGTAGCATTTTTTCATTGGATGAAAGCATTCATCTTATTCATGATGACACTTTGCGAACATGATTCTGTCTCCCACTCATCATCATTTACAAAGAAATACTCCGTTACCTACTGCCTTGAATTTTGGGGGATTTGGATGAGCAAGTTAAATCATGAAAGAAAATTTTACAGGGGTGATAATTTATTACACCTCACTAATGTCAAATCAGGAAGGTCTTTTTGCGTTACTCGGATATATATTCACGTCATAGGATCTTATATAAGACGCCCCTGTTGCTTCGCCGTTTTTTAGGATTTAAAATCATATAATTCATCCTTTCATCCTTCATGGAAGTTCTCACGTAAACAACATCAGAAATACCACCGTCCACCGACTCTGTTTTTCGCATTATCAATCAATGAGAAAGGAAACACTGAATGGATTAAAATAGAATGGAAGCCCCATATGAAGTAAAATTACATTTATTTTCAACATCAAAAATAGTTCGCTTGAATGAAGCTCATTCTAATCTGGTAAGTGTGTATATACATATGTATTCAAATAATATTGAATTATTCTTGCGCTTATTGAAATATTTCACAGAAGAATGAAAATGAATAACATTTATTCTCATCCATCCATCCACAATTCATATTCGCCGATTTAGGCAGGGATCTGTACTCACCGCAAGAAGCTCAACTGACAATTTTATTTCGGAAGTCGAGGCTACGATTCATTCTGACTATATTATGGTTAACGAAGACCGCAACCAGAAATAAAATATTACAAAATATGATGAATCGTCAGCCCTCCTTCAAACATATTACGTGAATAATCCTTTTTCTTATGTAGAGCTATGATATTGATATGTCACAACACAACGAAGCCAAGTATTGCATCGAAAGGGTAATAAAATCCAAAATCCAAGCATCACGTTTTCTTATGAAATTACCCACGTTGCACGCCACTCTAATTGTAAGTGGAATGGAGAATGATGATAAAACACTACTTTTTTTGTGGTGAAGCAGCAAACTCATACGCTTATTGTACACCTATTATCTGACGTGAGTATACTTAGTTTCATAAACATGGATACTTAGTTTTAGTTTTTTATGTTCATACAGTTCCGAGGTTACTAAATCAGGAGCAGATTGGTTTGTTATTTGATTTGCACAAATGTCTGTATGTCTGTCTCTCCGTCCGTCCAACAATATTCATTTCGAATTAATAATCATGACAAACGTTATTCTCGCTTGGCATTTTCACCCAAATCAATTCTCAGCCATGCGAACACATAACGAAAAGTTGGAAGAGAGCTTTTTAAAACAATAATTATCCGATATTCAGCTACGTCTCTTTAATTCAGAATAAACATTTTTGTAAAAGTGGGAGTGAGAACGAACGTTCCAAGTACTTATACATGTATTCCTACCTTGATTCTAGAAAAGGCAAAAAAACATGCAAAACCTAGTTGGAGATACCTGTGAGTGGAATGGAAGACAATAGCTCGAAGCTCAAAGCAAGGAAGCAAAACACATATTCATGCATGCATATTCACGGTGATCAAAATGATATCAAAAGCATCAAAACTAATGCAGACATGTTCTTTGTATTTTCCAAAAATAATATGTTATACTCCTGCGCTTTTTAATGATATGAAACACGATAGTGATAGCGATACTCGACCACAAAAGCAAAATGAGGAAGACAAAACGAGAATCTGGAAAGAAGAGTTGTTTTTTATGTGGTTCAGGTTCAACCATTATTTTGGAATTTAATGTGGATAGGAATCGCATTTAATATAATAATAAGTTTGTGTTCGGGAAGATCCATCTCCATATATAAAACACGTTTTTTACACAATGGCGGTTTGCCTCAAGCCGAATTCGAGTGCTATGTGCCTATAAAATTCGGACCCAATAACCTCACGTGTTCAGCACAACAACTGACAAGAGAAAAAGCCAACTCCAACTCATCGCTGAGCTGTACATAACTGGAAAGAAGCCTGGTAACATAATAGAAGCTGGCTTTGTAGACAAAGTACTTTACGATTCTTAACGAATATATAACGGTGAAGAACGAATGAGTCAAATTTAATGGAAATATGTACACATTTGTCTCATAAAAGAAAGTTCTACCCAACCAAGCTTGCATACATATGCCACGAGTGAAATAAGCCTCATTCCATCTAATTTCTTTATGTCCACATTTCTCGACCTCGAATAGAGTTGTGGCTGTGACCGTATGAAAATTAAATTTTGAGAAATTGACTTTTCTTTTCGATTTAATCATCCTTTGGAGACTTAAAAATGTAGGGAAAATTACAAAGAAGATGCCTAGGAGCTACAAGCACTTATCTTTTTCTTTTCAATGCCTTTTATTCTTTTTTGGATTTGATTGAGAAGGAAGGATGAGTTACAAAAATAAAGTCAAATGGGATAACTCAAATAAAAGAGAGGGAAGGAAGGTAGATACCTACTTATTTCTGCTGGACCCATACTTTTCTCCGCGTGACATGAAGCGTAATGGAGAAAAAATTGAATTCAATTAAAGTATATAATTTTAAGACTGCTTCTGGTCTATGTACATAACGTAGGTGCGATTTCATTATTTCCGTGAGCTAAGCCAACAGCCTCTCATTCCATTTCATTCATGAAAAAATGAAGTAAAGTATTAATCTAGTTCCTTTGGAAAACACGCGCGATTCCATCGTAAACGACGGGAAAGAAACCGTGCAGTTACGTAGTTATTTAGACTTTAGAACAAACTGAATTTTTAAAATGAGCTCCAGATTTTAGGTTAAAATCCGGAAAGACAAGCAAGATGAACGGTTGAATGAAAAAACGTTGTTTCTATCTAGAAACATTGCTCCCTACCTCCTGGCTCTATGTCGCAATTTTCAACCCCGTGGATTATTATGTCAGCCTCTCATTCCATTTCACTTATGAAAAAATGAAGTAAAGTATTAATCTAGTTCCTTTGGGAAACACGCGCGATTCCATCGTAAACGACGGGAAAGAAACCGTGCAGTTACGTAGTTATTTAGACTTTAGAACCAACTGAATTTTTAAAATGGGCTCCAGATTTTAGGTTAAAATCCGGGAAGACAAGCAAGATGAACGGTTGAATGAAAAAACGTTGTTTCTATCTCGAAACATTGCTCCCTACCTCCTGGCTCTATGTCGCAATTTTCAACCCCGTGGATTATTATGTTAATCCTGCTTTCATCTTCCACGGGCATCCTGAAATGTTGACATGTGTACCTAAATGTTGAGCGTGCCATGCCACATCCCTCTGGCTCTCCCGGAGGAGTCAAAGCAAAAAGAAAATAATTTAGAATCGGTTTTTTGTTTTCACCATACCAGCTCTACTGTGCTACACGAACTGCAAATGGGTGGTGATATAATAACAAATCATTTATAATTTTTTTTCCTTTTAACATAATGTACCTTAAATGAATAGGATAATTTTGTTTTCCTAAAAATACATGCGTGTTTAGAATCCTACCCCAATAAAAATCAAGTTAACTTTAGGCCATCACGTTATTCACGTTTTAATTTAATTATAAATGCGAATCATTCATCATTTCCTGTGTTTGCACATTCTTTTTGAAAGCAAATTTGAAGATATTTCATACAATGTTTCATGATTAATGTGGCAGGATTATGACTACTAAATTGTTACAAACATGGCAATATAGTTCATAAAAAATCAACGGAGATCTAATGCTTTAGGTTTAGTGTTATTTCACAGTAAGCGGGTGAATCTAAAATATAATCCAACACATCCTTTGTAAAGCCTACAAAAGTTAGAAGCAATATTGCAATCAGAACGAACACGAACAGAGTGGCTGGTACAAAAATATATAGGTACTTTGCTTATGAACGTCATAGTCACAGTTGAGGAAACTGAGGAAGCTTTAAATCTCACGCGTGAAGTTCATGTTTATGCAGCCACCTGAAACTTTATGAATTTGATGAAATTTCCTTTTAGAATCATGGACCTGCATTTTGTTATAAAGTGGCTAAAATTGTTTAAAAAATCCAAGCTTTAATGAAAGCATAATAACAACATATCCCTAAGTACCTCACGTAGGAAGATAGTTCATAATTACGTATCTGCCAAAAAAAAATCATAGAATATTTTCGGTTTTTAAAGCAGCGTTGGTAAAGTGCGATAATAAAAACCGCTTAAACAAACAGAAGATGTAGCTCAATTAGACAATATATTATCATATGCAAGTCAGGTCAGAGTTTCTTGTTTTACTGGTATCATGTTTAAGGATTAAAAGAGTAGAGATTTTTACTTCAGAAGAAATAAATAAAATCAAAATTAAATTTGGGCACAGTCGCATAAAATATTTTCGATTCTAAGTTTTTCAATTTCTAACATTGTGTGGGGCCGACATGATAAAGACGATAATTTCTCGAGCGCACCTTACATGAATTTCAATATTTGATTTCGTTTCACTTGAAAAGTGCTCTTAATATAAAATTCAATTAAGCATTTCTTATTGGAATCTTTTAAGCCTAGAGCGTTCTTCCACTACAGCGCAAGAAAATTGTGTGATTGAAAATTGCGTTATTGCAAATATTTCAAGGGCTTTAAAAACCTGTTTTGTCAAATATATATGTAGCAGAAATTGAGGAGAAGACCGTTGTGAGTAACTAGTAACTGAAAAAAACAGACAACCTTTTACAAAGTGGAGGTCGTTAGGTAAAAAATGAAGTTCATTGGGTACGATCGAAGTACACGGTGACTCCCCCAATCTATCAGGAATTGTGAGCTTTAAGCAAGAAAGTTTTAGTAACAATGAGGCGAAAGCGAAGTAACGAACTTGTTTTCGTGGTATTTTATTATTCAATAGGATATACGGATACATATACCTATAGGCTTCATTCAAACTATAAAATTACAGTAATTTTCAGCAACGGACATCACATTGCTCAAGCTCCCACAATAGAGCATACAACGCACAATTTTGTACTTCTAAACCTTGTGAAAAAAGTTCTACAAAATATCTGAAACTGATACATCTACACCTTCGGCCAATTTATAGAAAAACAGAAAATTAGGTAAGCAGGTGTACAATACTTGTGGATAGAGGGGCAATACAAGATTCCCCCCACGATGAATTAATGAAAAAGAATAAAAAATTTTTAATACGTGAAAGGAACAGTCGTCCATATCTCCATCCACTGCCATACATTCTGGTTCGTCCTCGTCCATCATGCACTCACCCAGAACAAGTAATGTAGGAGCTCTTCGTGGCATTTTTTTCACATGAAAAACTTTAAAATTTTCAAATGGAAAAGTTATATGTCGAACCAGCTAATTGTAATTGCAAGCAAAAGTTTAGAAAGCACTTCACAGTCGACTTTCACTTTGGGGAACTTTCTCCTATTTATAAAATTAGACACGCACTCGAGTCTTTATTTTTACAAAAATATTTACAAAAAAGAATTCCTTTTCCGTCAAGTTCAATATTATCTCCGTGTGAATTGTTGAACATCCCGGCACGAATTAGCGGAATCCGACCCCGGTACAGGCATTCTTAATGTTAATGATTTCAAAACGCGTTTTCTAAAGCTTTGCTGTACTTACGAGCATGGCACAAAGCTCACTGGTCTACTATAGCTAAAATGATGAACAAGACGTAAAATTTTTTATTGCAAAAATGTATATAGTTTTTTATATGTAGGAGGCAAGGAAAGAAAGCAAAGATGAATGTAATCCGTTATGACATCATCTTTACCTCGCACTACCGCACTTCCTTTTCTTATTTGCTGTAATTTCATGGATTCTCTTTTCTCTTCTTTTTATACTGTATTGCACACAGGCAGGCCGGTTCGTTGTTTTGTGAATGTTTATGCGTACACATTTTATCGAGGAC
This sequence comes from Seira musarum, assembly GCA_027743895.1. Lineage (NCBI taxonomy): Eukaryota > Metazoa > Arthropoda > Collembola > Entomobryomorpha > Entomobryidae > Seira > Seira musarum. The sequence goes on along the minus strand of JAHZMX010000874.1, from coordinate 12,241 downwards.
ATTTTCATTGCCGTTCATTGGATTGGATCATTACGTTTTTCCTTCAAGCGAAGTACGTACTGCCAGGAATTTCCGGCCTCATTTTCATCGTCCGTTCTACAATTCCGTTCCTTTATACGGGGAAAACGTATTCGAATGGTAGAGCAAATGAAAAGGAAAGTAAACGTAGGAACAATCTTTAAGTGTGAACATGATAATGTTTATGAATCATGATTCATCACATCACTGTTGCATTTCATTTTTTTGCTTAGTCATTTTTCGCTTTGATAATTAAATCTACTTTAGTCTCGTCAATTCTTAAGCAATGATGTGTTGAGCAATCTCAACAGGTGTTACTTTTCCACACAAGACGTTGTTTGTATCTAACATTTTGCATGTTTACTTGATGCCGTGAACCTGTGGAAAATTACATAATGAAATTAAATTCAATTTTATTTGGATTTACAGCTAAGTGTCCTTGAAAATAAGGCTTAGTTTTGTAGTTTCTGCTGAACATCTAAGATTGTGATATGTGAATGTCATGTGCTCGCTGATTGTAACTGGCGTCTAGAATGAGCAAGATGAGACGATGATGGAAAACAAGTTGATTAGATCGGTTTAAACTTGTAACTTGTAACAACATTTCATGTGCTCAATGCTGATGCCATGCCCCGCCAAGAGCCAAGCCCTAAATAATGGTTACAGGAAAGTATGTAGCCTTAGCATAGTGTAAACATGCCAAGACATATAGCATGTTGTGAGAACGTGTGCAGCCAGAAAAAGGTGTTTTCCGTTTCTGGGAAAATTTTCAAAAGTAATTAATGTGTCGCTAATTGTCAAACCCTAATCAAAACCACATTACATCTCGTGTTTCATGCGTAGCGTACGTGCGCACAGAAAAACGCGTGTTCCAGTTTAGGTCTAAATGATTTTTTTCTCTTCATTGATAAAATCACAACGAGTTGAAAATGAATGGAAAGAAACAGCTTTTAGACCTGTAAATTAAGAGAATAACAACATACGATACGATACACGTCATGTTTTGAGATGATGAGATGAGAGGTGGACGGATCTAAATCTGAAGTGAAAACGATTTTGATTAGTATTCCAAGTGTGCATAACCATCACATTGGCACTTGCAACAAGACATGAAAAGACGTAACATCATTTCGTATACAGTTAGTGGCTTGGCTTGGCTTATCAACTTAAAAAATTATGAGTCGATAACAAAAACAGTCAAACTAGTCGTGCACACTCGAGATTCATGCAAATTGTTTAAACTTTTTGACGAACTGCTTAACCCATCATCCCCCACTCGTGTGTATGTATCATTAAACATGTTTCATTCTTATGTCGCATGTGTCGTGTCGTATGTAGGACTAGTCTAAAGTAGCATATTTCCATTGTATTCTATTGCATTGACTAGATCACGGGATAATTCATTAGACAATCATGTGCTTTACGTTCCCAAATCACTTTGTAATGATCATGTGTATCATGCGATCATGCAATGAATTAATAATGCGTTTTTGTGCTACTTCTAAACATCTTTCATTGAACAAAATAATGCGCATTTTTGTTAGATAATTCATTCAAAAATGATACATGAGCATACGCACAGAAACCGACAGGCTATCCATTATCCATCCAGAGATTAAATTCCAATAGACACTTGATTGAGATATGAATTACATGCTTATAAAAACTACGTGCAGTTACGTCCAATGAAGCAACCAAACTTAATTTTAAGTGCCACTCTCGTTTCAACTAGCGCCAGACAGTAGAACACGAAAGTAAAAAAATGTGCAATGAATGCCTCCTTACTTAATAAAATAAAATATTAGTGAGCAGCGCCTAAACTAGATGAACCCGATGGAAATTTTCCACTAGTTATCCATCATCTGCAATTATCATATCAGGATCTAATGACCACAAACAAACGGAACAGTGCATTACACAAAATGATTTCATTTCATGAATCTTACGATTACCTACAAATAGTAGTTATCGCTTGTTTTTCAATCTGTGTCATTTTTTTATATTTAAATACATGTAATTAAATTCAGATTCTAACTGAAATCATTTCTCTACAAAAAATGGCATATCATTGCGGCTTGTTATGAATTGAACACTTTTTTGCTTGTTCTGATTGAACAAACCTACCTAACTACAAAAACCACATGGATAATCTACCTTCTTACAATACTTCATTCTGGTTTCTCAACACATTAGTAGTACTTTTGACAGATCATTTCTATCTGCACTTATGTATTACCAATAAATGCATCATTAAATGAGAGCATTATCGTCAGTTGAAGATGCTTAACAAGCTCAGCATTTGCGATTTTTTAGATGCCTTTGTTTTTGCGCTGTGCGTGTAACTCGTAGATTTTTTATCTAGTGGTAGCTCAACCAACAAGATTCTGAAATGTAGTGGAACGGGACTAAACATCAATCATGATTTCACTCACTTCTTCTTCCCTTCCCTACACCAATAAAATACTTTTGTTTCAAATCAAGCTTATTTCTAACACATTATAAGAAAGGAAAACAAATTGCCAAAGATTTTAGATAAGAACAAGAAAGCTAGCTTGAAAGCTTTGAAGTTTATATAACGGTTTGGGTATGCTTAAATATACGACTAGAAAGCCATTTCACATTTTGAGTACGTGATCGTGTTCTATGTAAAATGACAAAGGCATGACATGACATGACACACTTGTGTATGTAGTACTTCAAATTTAATTCCATGTAAGTACAATCGCTGTAATTTGCTAGAAGAACTTCTGTTTTGCTAGATGCTTACAAAAATTCCTTATTTTGTGCAAATGCAAGTTTTAAAGAAATACGATCACCTTATTCGTACCTAAAGCTTTCTTTCAACACGACCAAAATCATATTTTCGGTCGGTCGCTGACACCTCAAAAACACAAAATCATTTTGGTAAATGCAAGATAAAAAATGATGCTTGAGCTGTTTGATAAAGAGATTTGGATTTTTTCATGAATTCTTTTATGTTCAATGATGGTTACTCTTTTTGTCATAAAATGAAAGATGGCAAAGACCCCCATCCAGAAAATTGGGTTCTTGTGAAACGACATTTTATTTTTTTCACTGTAGTTGTGGAGAGAAATGTTACAGCGAAAACTCGTTTCTCTTCCCGTGATTTGATGTGTTTGTTACAAAATTACTGTATCGGTGTACACTAGTACACTTGAATTTTTTAGGCCGTGTACAATAATGGCCCATCCTTTATGTGGTTTGCAAAGAAAGTAATAAAAATAAAAAACCTGCTCTGGGAAATTCAAATGAAGAACAGTTCTAAATTACTAATGAATAATGAATGTCGTATTCCATCTAAATCCTTCAACTAAATAAGAGTGGGGTAAGGTGGGCGAGTGTGTAATCGATAAAAAGAAATGGATGAGACAGCCTTAACACTAAATCCTGATGCAATCCCGGATGAAGCTTTTCCTTATACATTTCGCAATAAAGCCTTGGCCGCCATTGCAAGATCGTGTATAAAAATTTCATACAAATATGTTCGCACCTGACCTAACGCTGTAACAGTTTGAAAACTGATCGTTTTGGTAGTTCCAGGTTATTTATGTATTGCCATGAATTACTTAAATATGACTTGAAAAACAATTCCATGTGAATTCCTGGCAAATAGTGGGCAACCATTCATTTCAATTCTGACTATTCTATCCTGGAATCCAACCTGCCTACGCAAATTCATTCTACATACATCCTTGTTAAGTAAATCCATTTTTGTTAGCTGCCTTGAAAACGCGACTTTACCTCATTCTCGATTCTTACCTTCCGAAAGGAGAAATACATGATGCCCAGAAAGTCTCTTTGAAAACTTAAAAAGGAGCGAGAAGCGTAATCACGAACAATTTAGCAAATCATTCGAAACTCATTTAGTTCACGCGTTTTAAAATAAAACATAGATGTTTTATGCGAGTAAACTAGTCCGGTAATAGCCACAGCCATGATCATTATCACAGAAATACCGTGTCCACTCAGCCATCACAAAAAATAGGGCAACTTTTATTCATCTCTTTTTTCTCAAATACGTAAATCCACTCTAATCCACTTGCTCGCTTTGTTCCAATAAGCTCTGGTAGCTGCTGTGGAATGGAATAAGCTCTTTAGAACAATTAAATTTCCGCGATTCACGCATAAGCACATCTTTCACTTTCAGGTAAATATGTTCAAAGTCCCATAGGGCTTTAATAAATGATGCAAAACAAGACAAAAAATCCCAATAAAATATGCTATGTTCGTTTTATTTGCAGCACACCTCCTACGCAACAACGCTTCAAGAACTCCAAAAATATAATTCATTTGCCCGAGTTCTTTTCCTCTTTCCTTCTGTTCACAACACCTTCCTTCTACCTAACCACATCCTCTGGAGGACATTCGGCTGGTTAAATAACTCAGTCCAGTTCACTCGAAAAATCGGCAAACAAAACGACTTATGTAGTTCATTTTTATCCCAAGGAAACTCACTTTCTTTCGGGATTCTTGCTCACGTATACAGAAATGTTAAATAAAGGAAGTGGTTTGGTTTGTTCTCCCTGCAACTCCTTCACACTGAAAATTTTGAATCTTCCTTTCTCCCCCTCTCAATTCTACTGACTGAATGTGAAAACATTCTGAGCAATGTCTTCAACGCAACCTTATCATTATCATTTTCAAAACCTACACCAATAGCAATGGCACCGTACATTCAGATTGAGCTAATGCCAAAGTCGCACGCAAAAAAAAACAAAGAGTCGCTGAGTTGTATATCACGGAACAAGAACAACGTTTAAAAAGCACGCACAATTTTATTAAAATGTACGCATGGTGCGGCAATGGCATTAAAACCCATACGAAGCCTCCACTTCACAAGACATTGAGGTAATATTAAAATATTATCCAAAAAAGACGCACAACAAACAGGTAAGGTATATAGTTCATTTTTATCCCAAGGAAACTCACTTTCTTTCGGGATTCTTGCTCACGTATACAGAAATGTTAAATAAAGGAAGTGGTTTGGTTTGTTCTCCCTGCAACTCCTCCACACTGAAAGTTTCGAATCTTCCTTTCTCCCCCTCTCGATTCTGTTGACTGAATGTGAAAACATTCTGAGCAATGTCTTCAACGCAACCTTATCATAATCATTTTCAAAACCTACACCAATAGCAATGGCACCTTACATTCAGATTGAGCTAATGCCAAAGTCGCACGCAAAAAAAACTAAAGAGTTGCAGAGTTGTGTATGACGGAACGAGAACAACGTTTAAAAAGCACGCACAATTTTATTAAAATGTACGCATGGTGCGGCAATGGCATTAAAGCGCATACGAAGCCTCCACTTCACAAGACATTGAGGTAATATTAAAATATTATCCAAAAAAGACGCACAACAAACAGGTAAGGTATATTGTGCTATGTCCCAGTCAGTTGAATTTCATGAAAAAAAAATTAGTTAAAGAAATTCCTGTAATATAAGAAGAGGATACCATGTCTCATGTTTTCAAAACGCCTATGATAAAATGTAGCACTTGTAACAAATATAAGCTTCGAAACACAAATAACTCCTCTGTAGTATAAACTTTTTTTTATGAAAATTGAGAATACGCACATTGCATTGTGCTTGAGTGTGTGGTAGTGTTGTTGTAGTTGTGCCACCTAATCATAGAGAGAACGTTACTGTGGTTGCATGGCAATGACAAGGGAGAGAATGTGGTGCGGTGCGTACCCACGCACATTTCTCTACGCAATTTTTATTAGGAACAACGACCGGCTTGTTGATCTATGTATTTCTGCATCTAAAATGCCTTTTCAGATTTGTACTTCACTCCTTTTCGCTCACTTTGGTGTAATGTAGACAAGATTCTTTCAAAATGATGAACACGTTACTTTTTTGGTTGGTTGATGCCATGCAGATGCTGGTGCCANGTGCCACCTAATCATAGAGAGAACGTTACTGTGGTTGCATGGCAATGACAAGGGAGAGAATGTGGTGCGGTGCGTACCCACGCACATTTCTCTACGCAATTTTTATTAGGAACAACGACCGGCTTGTTGATCTATGTATTTCTGCATCTAAAATGCCTTTTCAGATTTGTACTTCACTCCTTTTCGCTCACTTTGGTGTAATGTAGACAAGATTCTTTCAAAATGATGAACACGTTACTTTTTTGGTTGGTTGATGCCATGCAGATGCTGGTGCCAATATCATTATTCGCTCCAGGCATGAAGAATATACGACTACATACTTACATCCTTATAAAGTGTTAACGAACAAGTATTGAGGAATTTTTATGTAATAAAATAAAGTTTACAGAGCCTTATCTCTCAGCTTCATGTGTACTTTAGCATCGAGTCACTGAGTTCATTATGTCATGTCACAGTCATAATATAATCATGGAAGAACATTTATTTCTTGGTAGAAAATGGTCCTTAAATGTTTCACAAATATCTCATACGCATCGCATCTCATATAAAAATATCCAATCCAATCCAGTATCAAAGCATCAATCATAACTCAAGTAAGAAATTGTTCTAACAAAATTGGTCACATGGCTTATATTTGATCGCACATAATTATCTCTCTGCTTCTGATTAATTTAAGTAGGTACATCAGGCTGGAGGAAGTTATGGTCGGCTTACTGGTACTTTTCCATTCCGAAACCAGAATTGTTTACCGTGGTCTGGCGTTTCTGGTTTTATCTTAATGTGGTTTCATCTGAGTAAGAAGCATGTGTTATTGTCTCATCTAAAGCTTGAAACACACAAACAATGAGTTTTGATTTTGATATGATACACTGACTGCGTTCACACTTCAGACATGGCTGAAGGCGTTACGCTACGAATCTGTTTTTAAGGAAAATGATTTACTTTAGCAATGAAAATAATGACAGATGAATAAAACCATTATGAACATAAAAGGGATCTGTCAGGTGGGGTATGAAAATGTCACCTTTACTTCCACAATCTTGAGACCGTCTCCGCTAAAACAGTCTCACGTCCCCCAAAACTTTCTCGGTGTAACTATGCATCTCATCCAGAAATAAGGAAAACGAGAACGTTTTCAGACAGATACAGAGTCATTCAACCGAAAAGAGTGCTTCACTTATTGTGGGGATGTCATTGTCAGGAAATTAAAAGGACGTAGTATTATTATAATGCTTGACTTTACGACAGTCGTAAATGAACCCATTCTCTCTCACAACGACTACGAGCTCCGAGCAGCGCGTCCATCTTCGTTACGTACATCGTATGGCGACCGACTATTTTTGCTCCTGTTTTTAGGTTAACAAGTTCTCAAAAGCTGAGAATACGTCTGACTTTTCCGCTAATACACAATACAGTAGTGCGTATATAAGAGTCGGATATACTTTTTTTACATTATATATCTTCTTTAGTCAACATTATGGTTTTTTATCAGTTAACGCTCCACTCAACTCACTCTACTCGACTCGCTTTTACACATTTTTTTTATTTCTTGTTTCTTGTCCCGTAGCAAAAAGGCACTTGCCCCACTCTTCTCCCCAGAATTCTTCTTTACGCACAAACAAAGTCAACGTCCATGATAATGACTAGGCAATGGTACAGCTTTGCTTGGTTTTGTATTTATGATCGTTGTGAATGTGGACTAAAAAGCTTGTAGAACCAGTTGAGTTCAGTTATCCATGTCATAGTCATAACAGAGCAAACTCCTTTCACATTCACATACTACATGCCTTCTGCGAAACTATCACTACATTTTCAATAGAACAATCATAAATGTATTGAAGAAGTAAGTAGAGAAACATCGACCAAACTCAAACCAAACGAGTGTTACTTCTTTCGGCTAAAAAAAGGAATTGGATAGATGAACTTATATATTTATATCGCTACTTACTTATAAAGGATGTGTGCCAAACTATATTGTTGCTGTTGCTACTTTTGGGACAACAAGTTCATATTGGTTGGGAGTATAGCGACAGTGCGTAGGCACAAGAATTTATGAATAGTGCGTATGCTCATAAGAATTTTGTGCGTTCGTTAGTCAGTTAATCCATTAGACTTTCACAGGACGAGTCTACGCGTTATCACTATCCATTTAAAAATGCGTTAGTGCAATGCGATGTGTAGCTCGATTCTCTAAGTAAAAAACGAGTTCTCAATTCATTTCACACAATCTCTACAAGTCAAAGACCTCGCTATGCTTTCCTATTTGGTACAGCGAGTTGAAGTTGATGTTGATGAGTCTCTCATCATCCAATCCATCTCCATTAAATTCTGCATGTAGCCAACTTACATTTTTATTTTCATTTATTGCAAGTAAGGTAAAGCGCCATAGCTTTGCTCGAACTGTGATTCAAGAAGTAAAGGAAGGAAGATGCATTGTTTTTGTACTTAACGCGAACAAGCGAAAATAAATGTCTTGTGTGTTTCTCAACCTGAAAAATGGGATGTGTAAGGGGTAATAATGAGACCCCCAATGTAACTTTGTACTACTTAGTATTGTTATCTTGTTCGCGTCCGCCACTACGCAATCGGCAAAACGCACGTACGCACTTTTTTGCAATCCACAAGTGAGTGAACAAGTGAGTTAAACCCTATCTTGAGGCAAAGACGAATGAAAGCGGATACACTTTTATCAAAAAGTAAAATCAGAACAAAGTAAATCCAAGAGAAAGAGTTTGATTTTATCACTCAGTTCATGTTGGATGCAATATTTTAATTATTGTGCGGTTGATTCATCGGCCCTTTTAAATATTATACTTACTCTTAAATCCCCAAACTATCATTATTTGGGTTTATAATAAGTACGATGATGTAGACTGAAACAGAATTATGATCCCAAACATAAACAAAACGTCGGCTTTACAGAAGAAGTGGGGTGGAAAACGGTTTATTAATTATAAATAAATTGAACAAACTGCGCATTTCATATGACATTCATGCTTTGAGCAAATCTCATTTTAACTGCATTTCAGTTTGTTTGCGAAAAGCTTTAACAGCTCTCATTCTCACGAAGAATGGACGCGGTGAATCGAAATTAAGTATTTTATTCACCTTGTGACATGACTTTGATTCGAGTGTTGGGAGTTGTTTTCAAAAGAGATTTGTATGTCTGGAATCATGTCTGGTTTCATTCCTTACGCCAAACCAATTGCGACAATATTTTTAGAACAAGATGGTTTTCATGATTGTAATTGCGAGACTACAAAAAAGAAGTAGCAATAGTAATAGAAGCAGTAGCGGATGGATTCATAATACATAAGTTTTAGGTAGCTCCTTCCTGTGCTCAAAAACATTTCCCTGAAATCTGAACGAATGTTTTTGGCAGTTCACGCTATACCATCGTGGGTGGTTTCCTTTACAGCTCTTGTCGTTTTTTTTTGCGATGTGGCTTTTTTTATCTTCAACAAAATCATTTTTCATTGGAAGACATGTGAATCAGTAGATATGCAAATGGATTAAGATGAATTCAGAATTGGAACTTTTTAAGAAGATTACTACTTGGACTTTTCAAAAAGAAGTTTAAGCTTTACTTTCGTCACAATTTCCAATAATCTCATCTCTCAGAAATTAAATACTTATAGCAAGAAAAACATTTCATCTATCATCAAGACATTGAATTGGATTGTAAGAAATAATCTTACACAAAAATAAGAACCTCGACAAAAGGTTAATAATGCAAAGTAATATTTTTTTTATTAGAATGTAATCGATATGAAAGCAATTCAAGCCACCTGCTTTCCAAAGTTTATTTTTAGCATTTCGCAGGAATCAGAACCACTAATTAGTGTTACAATATTAGTCCTTGGAATTTCTTTTTCAATATTCATGAATATAAATCGCCGTAATTGAAAAAGGTAAACTGATTGTGTATAGATTGCATCCATAACATGCGACAAAAAAATATTGCCTGAATTTCAAAGAAGCACAATCGGTTCACTGAGTTCAATCATTTTGGAACTTTGTTCCGTCTCTTGTCAGAACTTTGTAGATAAAAGGAATAAAAAAGAATTATTCCACGAAACTAATGTACAAACTACTGTTAATTCTGCACAATTCATATATCCTGGAAACGTTCAAGGGTCACTGAGAATAAGCCTACATGGGGACATGGGAAAAGAATAAATACTATTGCAATTTATTGAAAAGTAGTTTGACTTTGTCGTTTACAAGATGAAGTTGTAACAAGCACTTTTGAATAGTTTATAATACATAATTTTTTTTAGGTTTGATATGCCTTGATTTTACTCTTATAGTGTCCTACTATGATTTCCCAAGAAGCCTCGTGGTTGCATTTGCTTTGTGGATCAAAAAAGCAAACTGCCACAAGCAAACATTTACATTTCAAAAGAAAAGTCCTGGAAACTGGAAATTGCAATAGAATGAATAGACATTATCATTTCAGTGCCCATTTTCATCCGTAAACCTTAGGCAAGTAATAGGCCTTTACATTTGACAACACAACACGAGTCGAGACTCGTAACAAATGGAATTAATGAAAACTTCCAGGAACTTAACNGTTTATAATACATGATTTTTTATGTTTGATATGCCTTGGTTTTACTCTTATAGTGTCCTACTATGATTTCCCAAGAAGCCTCGTGGTTGCATTTGCTTTGTGGATCAAAAAAAGCAAACTGCCACAAGCAAACATTTACATTTCAAAAGAAAAGTCCTGGAAACTGGAAATTGCAATAGAATGAATAGACATTATCATTTCAGTTCCCATTTTCATCCGTAAACCTTAGGCAAGTAATAGGCCTTTACATTTGACAACACAACACGAGTCGAGACTCGTAACAAATGGAATTAATGAAAACTTCCAGGAACTTAACATTAATTCCAGGCTTCCGATTCTGTATAAAAGCTTTGAATAATATGTGTTCGTAAATGCATAATGAGGTAAGGAAATACGGAGAAATATTGGCATTTAAATCAAATTACGAAACAAAAAGGGATCCACAACTTTGTTAGTAAATCCACAGAAGAAGTAAGTAAGAAGGGTAAATGGCAAGCACCGACGTCGTTCATGTATCATATAAGATAATCATAATCACAATCGTCTTCTTAACTGATGCTTCTACATATTTGCACATTCATTTTCCATCTGTCCGTTCAACGAAGCAAATTAATCAAAAAGTACATACAAGTGAATGTGAATAAGACAAACTCGAGCAAGCAAGCAAATATGTATCTGTCTCTTTTCATGTTAATATAAACACTGTAAAGTAGTAGCAATGAAACGAAACCACTATACAAACCTGATCTGACACATAAAAAAAAATGAAAGAATAGTATAATATTGGATGGCACAGAAGCATACTTTCTGCTCTATATAGACCATACAATTCAAACATTTCAATTTCTGGAATTCCTAAATACAAACTCCAGTCTCCAACAAACAAAGAAACAACCTTCTCCCCCTCTTTTCTGCTCTACTTTACCACTCAACTGCATCTTAGCCTCCGCAGAGCAAGCCAGCAATAGCAACAGCGCGGCGTAGCGCACCGGAGTACCCAGTGACCTTTTCATTTCCTGGAAAATGTTGGGGCAAAGCACAAGCACTACTTTTCTCGGGCTGTCCCGGGCATAAACGTAAGCCAGAAAAGAAAAACTTCAAAGAAAGTTGGTTTGCTTTCAGTAAATTAAGCATGTTTGGAATGTGAGAGTTGTATTGCATTGAAATGAAGCACATTTATATCTATTTTGTTGGCAAATGATAGAATAAAAATGGTAACTGCAAGTTCGAAAATTATCGATCATGCTTTCTCTAGTTACTATAAACTTTGCTTTATGAAAATACATTGTCCTTACCTGATCCATTATTATTTCGTAAGTTTTGCAGCATCCCTTTATTCCAACAACAGAGCGAGGGCAAATAAAGTCAGCAACAAATTATGTGAATTTTGTTTCTCGTTACAAATATCTACTTAAGTATGTATATAACAAGTAGGAAAACAGAGATTCTTTTTGAAAAAGTTCTTTTCCTCAAAACCTTTGAAACTCATTCACAAAGAACGGAAACGAAACAGTCGTAAAATAAAGCAACAATGAAAGAACAGCTATTTTTAAATTGGTTGCCCTTTGATTAAAACTAATTATTTGTTCAATTTTCTCTTGGCAAATATAAAACAATAGATAAAAAAAACTTTTCCGCTTGACCAAGTTGTTCTCATTGCCTATTGGCCTACGTCGGGTGCACTTGAACTATATGACAAAGAAAAATTTGTATGAACTTTCACAATAAAACATCCAA
>JAHZMX010000873.1:0-11584 GCA_027743895.1 Seira musarum | reverse complement strand
GATTCAAATTCAAGCAGAACATACATGACAAGATGATATCATATCTCTGTTCTACTGAACACGTCTATGAAACTTGTTCCTTTGTAAAATGCCTATACATCAACCATACTAACTACAGACTTGTTTTGTTTGCATACCTAAACTAAAAGGAGCGAGCTAACCAAGAAGAGCAAAACCATATTATACTACTCTACCAACTCTTTATGGATGTATGTGACTCGATTAAGGGAAGGATGGATTATATGAGTTGATATAAGCCATTTGTGTTGTGATGTGATATACATTCTTATTCTACGAGTGCAATTGGCCTTATAAAAAACACAGGTAGATTTCTTCACGTTTTTTTGCCCACAATAATAAATACAACCACTACTACTACCACCACGAGCGAGCTGATTGTGATTGTGAGGAGCTGCAAAATGAATGTATTTATTTATATGATAGAATAAGATAGTGAAGCGAAAATTAAGTGGCAAAACCTGTACAGGGTACATCTACGCACATAACATAACATAACATAAGGTGTATTCTTTTATCTCATCGTGTGAGTTATTGCGATCAACTTAATTTATTTACATTGAATTGCAATAGAAATACTAAAGCCTTTTAAAATGCAATGATGTCTCTTGTATTTATTTCGTGCATTCATAAAAGGACTGGTCATTTTAAAGTGACTTTAAATTAATTAAATTAGATACATTCTTTAACTTTCGGAATGTGAATTTAAAAATAAATTTGCATGAAATTACAGAGTTGTATCAGTGGCTGTTTTAAATTATCCATTAAAATGGAAACAATAACAGTGAAAACGGATTGGACAATTGGAAGTGAACGTTAAGTCGTTAAATCATGCTTCATTTCATAAATTCTTCTTCTGCAGAATAGTGCCACAAGATTTGTAGATAAATTCCAGCACAAGATTTTAAAAAAAACCTGAGTATAAGGTTTTGAGGAAGTTGTGGAGTGGATTCGTTATTGTAGCACATGCAAAGGGATCGTAGATAGTATTCATGTCGTCGTTTATTGACATTAATCAGTTCACCGAAGTGATCTTCATTAATCCATGTGATTTTGAAGTTATCGCAATCTCATCATCATCATCATCCAAACTGGAAGTAGTCGTATCAATGAGAAATGTGTTCGGGTGGTAGAGTCAATAAAAATTATGACTATCTCCTCAAGTTCTTGTTGGTTGGGGACAGCGATGTGGGAAAACAAGAAATTCTCAATTCTTTCCAGGACGGATCACATGAGGTTCCCCCATTCTGCTCTGGATCAAGTATGTACAATTGGGAAGATTTTGATGATTTGTCAGATTTGTGGATGTATAGGAATTTTAAGCTAATTTGACAATTTACTTTCTCAACTTCCAGGTCCAGCAGAGCCTATCCATTTGTCAATAATCAAAACAAAACAAACCATTTTACGATTTAAAAAAAGCTGTTATCTTATCACTAATCTTTTAATGTAATTTCAGCATGCCCCAGGCGTGCCAAAAGTACTGATTGGGAACAGACTACATTTAGAGTTTAAGCGTCAAGTTTCTGTGTTAGATGCTGAGATGTACGCTTCGAAACACAAAATGGGTTTCTTTGAAGTCAGTCCGCTCTGCAACTTTGTAAGTATATATACTTCTGCTTCATATAATTAACGAGAATTATAGCTACATTAATTCTATATTAATCTGTGTTGTTTAACATTCCAGAATATTAGCGAATCTTTCCTGGAGCTCTCCAGAATGGCATTAATGAGGAACGGCATGGAAAGACTGTGGCGCTCAAACAAAGGTACATAATTAAAAAACAAATTAAAAATTGAGTTTAAGCGTCAAGTTTCTGTGTTAGATGCTGAGATGTACGCTTCGAAACACAAAATGGGTTTCTTTGAAGTCAGTCCGCTCTGCAACTTTGTAAGTAAATATACTTCTGCTTCAAATAATTAACGTGAATTATCTCAACATTAATTCTATATTAATCTGTGTGTTGTTTAACATTCCAGAATATTAGCGAATCTTTCCTGGAGCTCTCCAGAATGGCATTAATGAGGAACGGCATGGAAAGACTGTGGCGCTCAAACAAAGGTAATTAAAAAACGAATTTAAGTACAAATTCTAAAAGACAAAAGTAATTTATATGAATTTTGCTTTTAACTGTCTCGTTTGATTTATAATTTGTAGTGTTACAATTGAAGGAACTGTGTTGTCGAGCGATTGTTAGTCATACAACGGTGTACGGAATAGAGCAGTTGCCTTTACCGAATAATTTAAAGGTTAGTTCCTTATTTGTTTTTTTTTACAAATTTCATTGTCATAATTTAATCTTTTTATAGCTTAAATTATTTCATGTTTTATTTTTTTATAGTCTTACCTTAAGTCATACGCGATGAATAGATACTCAACCCACTACCGAAGTCTCCCCACAAAGTTCCCATCGAAGAAACTCAAATTTCTCACTCCCAGTGACGCAGCTAACACTTCGTGTGCAACGAAAAAATCTTGTGTCATAATATAAATATAGTAAAAAATTACTTTTTTAAATGAAAGAATCTACGAAACAAATTAACTAAATGTAATTTAGTTTAAAAAGATAATATTTTATGTTAGGTTTGTAATTGTAGGAAAAAAACGGCGTTCTTTCTCTTGCGATTTCTGATTCCTTCCCTGTATGATTTTTTTATCGAAGTTGTTGACGTTAAATAACATAATCTCGTTTTAATCAAACCTTAAAAAATAAGTTCAAATCTAAATGAGTGACTTTGTATGGAATTGAATACGAATTAATTGTTTCGAATCCATTTTAGTTTGCTCAGTATATAGTATCCACATCACGTTTTACATTAAATATCAAAATGTCTCTCTCATTTCAGTCAATCAATAAATACGAAACGAAGAATCACATCACAGCACAGTAGCATCACGCAGAAGACAAGAAATTGAATTCTGTTAAGGTTCAGTTGAAAACGGTTAGAATAGAATTCTAGAAGAAAGTGTCAAAACATTTGCATTGTCATTTTTTTTTACATTTTAATTACCATTTACCACTACCTCTACCATTTAAATGTCCTTTGAGTTTCTGTCCTATCAAATATTTTTTGTGCTCTTTTAATTCCGTATCGATTGGCCGAAATAATACATTTCATTGATGTGAATAAATGAGTGAGTGAGAGTTGTACATAAAATGTTAAATTTTAGTCCGACCTTTATGAGTGATTGATGTATTGTGCATAAAAAAATGTTTCAAACTGAATTCATCAAATCTACAATACAATTTAACTTTGTTAACGCATATAAAAAAACAAATGAATAAACAGAAAACCCGTATTTTATGAACATATAAAGTTGTCAAATAAAATAATTATTATAGGACGTCAGGATCCGCATCGTAATTAATTTATAATTACATGCATAATAAACATAAAATAAATTCCTAATTCCCGAATTCCCAATTTCATGGTCATGGTCAATATTTTAACAAAGGCTACAGCGCAGCGGCTGAAGTGCTATGTAAACAAGTCTCATCTTTCCCCAACTCAAGATCCGCGAATGTTGTTGGACGAAAATAGCGATGATGAAAAACTGGACAACAGAAAAAATGCTATCCTTTCCTGCTCTTATATTACGTACGTGTTATAGAGAAGTTGATGACGTTATTATTAATATTTTTTAAAAACGTTTGACTTTCGATTGCAAAGATATTTGATAAGCTTAAATTAAGAGTTGTAACGCCAGTAAAAGAGTTGTCGTCAAATAGAATCGTTAGGGCCGAAGGGATTTAAGTTATACAGTAAGGTAAGCTAAAGTGGAGATGTGATGCTGATGACGATTTCTTTTTAAATAAAAAAAATATATGGTCTATTTTTGTTCTTTTCATTGTTCAGGACAGGACCTAAAAAAATTAGAAATCTCAAAATGGGTTCCACTTCTCAGAAGCACCGTAATTTTGTATTGGAGTCGATGGGTGAAAAGCCAGTCACGGATGTTGCCGGTATTGGAGAAACTTACGGAAAGCGGCTAGCTTCACAGGGATTTGATAAGGTAAGAAGCTAATTTTATTTCTGATTTTGGAATGCCTCAAATGATGACAATTAAGTACAATCTTGTAATTAATTTCTTTTTTTTATCTTTTTTTAAGGCATACGTTTTACTGGGCCAGTTTCTTGTGCTGAAGAAGAGCGAAGAACTTTTCGTGGAATGGCTGAAGATGACCTGTGGAGCAACAGCACATCACGCGACACAATGCTATAAATGTTTGAATGATTGGTGTAATGCTTTCCTTTAAACTGGCGGGTTCTGGTCCCCTCCTGTCAAAGTTTTTCGCATCGAATTTTAAATGTCGAACAGCTAAAGCCTAAGATAAGATATTTTCTTCAGACTTCCAATTCACACTCTTTCCTTTAAACTGGATGGTTCTGGTCCCCTCCTGTCAAAGTTTTTCGCATCGAATTTTAAATGTCGAACAGCTAAAGCCTAAGATAAGATATTTTCTTCAGACTTCCAATTCACACCTGCATGCGAGCGAGCCAATTCAAATTCAAATTGAGCGTTGTGAGTTCAACGGGTAAATTAGGAAGTTTAAGTTTGTGATCGTTAAATAATAACAAAAAGGGAAATCAAACGTGCTGGTTTGTATTTTAAAGATTCATTCAGGGAAAATGGTAGGTGATGATGATTGAGATTATTTGAATTGGCTCATCTTAACTATTTATATATGTAATGTAGTTAAACATAATTTTAAAAATTATTTATAGTGTAGACTTTATCCTTCTGACCATTAGCAATATAATGAGTCTGTGCGCATTTAATTAATTTTAAGAGTTCGAGTTAAGCATTATAATAAAACCGTCTAATACATGTAATATGCATAATATTATACCAATTTAATTTATATTATCTACTTAACATATTGCCTCAGCATGTTTTGTCAATTTTAAAATTATCTATTGGTTTCAATAAAAGACAAAAGAGTATTTTTCAAACAATAAGTTTGATCGTGACAAATTAAAGAGATTCTGTGTCGTCTGTTTTTAGGGGTAATGGTGATAGGATAGTGCTGTGCAAACTACTATTAGAATAGCCATGAATAATATAATATTCTGGAATTCAGGTTAGTTGTAGTTCAGACAGTTACTTTTCTGGTGCGAGCTAGTTCAAGCTGTAGTTTAATCATTTGAATTTCTTTACTTGAACCAAACTGTAATTTTGAGTGGCCATTTATTTCTCCAGAACCTATATTCGCGATAGGCTTAAAAAATTATGTTTTACTCGTTGTGCTTCCCAAAAGTATGAGTTGATGAAATATTCATAGCTATTTTTCTCAAATCCATACATTTTTTGTTCGAATTACTTTTTGTTTTTACCTTTTATTAAAACAAAGAACAGGCAGGCATTTCTCATGATGCTTGAGTATATAGGTTTAGCTACATAAATGCAAAATCTTTTTTATTCAAGACAAGTACCTACAAAGTTATGAATATCTAAGAAGCCATTTTCAAATGGAACGAGGACAGTTTAAAACCGATAGGGAAACCCAGGACAGGGAGTGGATCATGAAACCTCGGGTACATGGGCAAAAAAAATCCGTTTTGCCCATGCATTATTAAGCGGATTTAAACGCAATTCTCAACACTAAATTGGGGCAAATCGAAACACTGGTATCTAAGTAAGAGCATTTGTCCTTCAAATCACGATGTTTGCTTTAACCGTAAGCAGAAATGCATAAATTAAACCTTTGGACTGATTAAAACTCATTTGCTCTAATTTTAATTTGCTCTGGATCATGGAACGGATCCAATTAAATCGGCTAAAACCCGCGGTCTAAACCCTCTGGTCAAATCTCATATCTGCTATATTCACATATCAATTTATCATTGTTCCATCATTAGAATTGATATGATCAACGATCCATCAGATTTCCTGTTAGATAAAGATAGGTGGAATACTTTAGCAAAAAAAATGATAAATAAAAAAACACGCATGTAAGTTTATGCATGCACATCAAAAATAATACATTTTATTTTAAATCGATACACATTCGCATGAAATGTAACGTGAAAAGTACTTATTTCATGTTGCAAGTTACCTATTTCCCTTCTTCCTTATTTATCAATTCCAATTTTTTTTGCACCCTTCGGACAATTTTACTTCCATGAATCCTTTCATGATACGCTACATAATAATAATGACAGCTTCGATGGATAGAGGACTTTCAACTGTACAATTTTTCTTGTCTTCTTCCTTATTTATCAATTCCAATTTTTTTGCACCCTTCGGACAATTTTACTTCCATGAATCCTTTCATGATACGCTACATAATAATAATGACAGCTTCGATGGATAGAGGACTTTCAACTGTATTTTTCTTGCAATTAGATCACCATGTATGATATAAAATACTGTAAAATAACTTGGCCTGGAGAGTATGCATGCACGAACATTTTAGAATTTTACATTTTTGCGGTGCAAGCATTAAATAAATCCGTATCGACGGAGCCAAGCCGGGTAGTAGCTTAATCAAATATGAATGTGTAGACTCCTTCGATTCTTTTTTTATTTGGTAGATCAATTCGACTAATGTTTTTGATTTGTCCGTCTGTCTGTCTGCTCATGCAGTAAGCAAATAACTTTAGAAGGAGTTAACCGTTTGATTTCAAGTTTTGGAGGTGTGACCATGTTAATGAAAAAATCGTTCAACTTCTAACGGTTTGGTATACAAACTAAATTCAATGATGTGGGTTTTCTAAAGGGAATTATAAAGAACTCAAGATATTTGAATAGAAATCATATGTACAAAGAATAATATTCTTATTTTCAGCTACGTATCTGTAACATTTTAAATTTTAATACGAGCTTCGAAGCTCCTGGTTTTTGCTCTTTTTCTTTAGGAACTTACTTTGTCTGTGTATAAAGGAAGGAAGGACTGGATTTTTATAATTTTCAGAACGAACGGAAGTTGCTTGCTGTAAAGTCAGGCACGAAAGGAAAAGAGGAATATACTAATAGGGGAAAGGGTTGCTTCCAGTAGTCCAGGCCGGTTCAACTTCAACTTACCTGCCATATGCACACTTACCTGCACACGCAACAACTATACATATGTGCACACAAAGGCAAGTAAAGTTGCTTAATAAATTCAGGTAAGTATTATTGTATGACTAACTTGAAACTAAGGAGCAATCAAAAGAATTGAAAACCTCCACCGTCATCGTCCTCATCATGAGCTGTGGACTGGACGAGGCGAGACAGGAGGACAGGACTGGGGAAGAATGGCAATAGCAATAACAGCAACAGCTTGTTCCTCTTTTTTTGTTAACAATGCAAAGTTTTTTATACGTAATTCCCTTAAAAAACATGTTAACGGTCTATTTTTATCGAGGGTCTCTCTCATTCTCATTTTTTATTCATTTCGTACGTCCTGTCAATATTCCGGTTCTTGTGAGTGGGTAAGTATGCTTGCATTGTTGAATTGTCTTTTTTTAAGGCTTTTCATATTTCATTATTTTCATGCATTACATTTCATTAAGAAAAAGGCAAATATCCGCCACCGCATTATTATCATCATCATGACATGAGTAACACAAAAGTCTAGTCGGTTACAATTGTGATTGTGATTATGAGCAAGTTCGTTTCGTTCTTTCTTTTCTCTTGTCATTTATCCTGGAAGGATATTTGTCAGTTGGGATTAGTATGAAAACGAAAGTGAAGGTGTTCATAAGGCTCCTGGCTTGGCTGGAGTGGACTGACTGAGCGACTGACATGAGACGTCTCAATTTTCACTGTCGGAACGGAACCTCTCCTCTTCTCCAGGATTTTTCCAGGGATTTTTTTTTGTTATGGGAAATCTGCGTGGAAGACTATTGATTTTGTTGTAAGACTATTTCAGTTGAAAACAAGGAATCTTTAGTCTTCCGAACAGATGTTTCCTTCAGAACATCGCATCCTTTTTTAAGCGCCAGGACCTCCAATTAGCAAACGTTTTCTTGCTGAATTCGCAAAATCCTTCCGTTTCTTGCGGAGTTTACTTAAACAAACTTTACGTGATCTCTGAACTTGTTTCCAATTGCCCTGTGGCTGGCTGGCCCGACTAAGTAGCTAGATAAATAAAAAAAATCTGAGAATCGCGGGTGTGGGTGGATTGGATATGTATGTATGTTTAGGTATGCCGCTAAGAAGTCAACAAGTCGAAGGCGAGCCAAAGCCAAGCCAACTAAAAGCCTTGTTGTGACACCAAAATATTTTGGATTTTTTGTATGAAAAGGAATTGTGCGAGGCACTATGTAAATCAGAGGAAATCTTTATCGTCCATTCCATTGATTTGATTTCAAGACTTTCGGGCGTAAGGTCAGATTTGACAAATATATACAAAATACATAATTTTATTTCAAGTATGTAACAATCATAAAATTATAGCATTATTATCATTATATTTTGTAATGTAAATGTACCTTAAGCAAATTACTGAATAAGATGTGTCCTGTATTTGTGAGGGTACGTACTAATTTTTTTTTCAAATTTAGCTTGAGTTTTGGTGTTCGTTTCTCCATATCCAAACGGATTTTAGTTGAATTTTGGTTGCATGCACTAGTTATTTCAAACGGGGCTATGTAAGAAATGCAGTATTTTTTATGAACCTCAAAATAAGCAAAAATTTTGATTGCCGAACTATTGCTATTATTTTGCATTATTTATTTGCTTCTTTAGGAATTAAAATCTTGAAGTTTAAGGAAGAAGTGTAATCTTCATTATTTAGGGAAACTTTAAAAAATTTTGATGCATTCTCTTATAGCCCCTGTAAAATAGCCTGTGCAGCAAAAAACTATTTGGGAAAAGAAATGTCCCCATATTTATGAGACACGCCTTATGTAGATTATTATAAGTATTGGCCGAAGCAAGTATGATTTTCTTTTTTGTTTGACCCTTCTTTCTCCCAAATCATTTCCACTTCCTTTCTTTTTTATCTGCTGTCACGTAGGTACAGCGATTTGACACAGACTTTTATTTTTTATTTATTTAGAGTTTATTTTGGATCTTGGTGATGGTTCGCCTTGTCTGGAATAGAGTCTCGCCATTTTATATGTTTAATTAAGTATCATGATCTTGACTTTGTTTCCAAATAATAAAATTTCCCCCCATTTAAGTTCCTACCTACCACTCTCCGCTCTCTCACCCTCACCCTTAGGTACTTAATAAAAACATAAATCAAACACAAACTGATCTGCTTCTTCTTCCTCACTGCGTTTTTCCATTAGCATTAGTCATTGCCCTTTCTTTCATTTATATTTTTTTGCATTTTAATGAAAAACACAAGCGCAAATAAAAAAACATTAATGCAAAGTATCACGTACGTACGTAGTTCTACTTTCAAAGGAGTCATTGACAAACCCAAACCTAAAAAGAGCTGGGAAGTTGATGGTCACATCACATCAGATTTTTAATGAAAAACACAAGCGCAAATAAAAAAACATTAATGCAAAGTATCACGTACGTACGTAGTTCTACTTTCAAAGGAGTCATTGACAAACCCAAACCTAAAAAAAAGCTGGGAAGTTGATGGTCACATCACATCAGATCTTGATGGTAATGATCTGATCCTGAAAGTCAGTCACTGGAAAATTTCCAATTTTTGTAAATAATAAACCCTTGTCTTGTCTTGTCACCCGACCCGATTCGATTATTCAATAAAAATCCTTTTTCATTTTTCTTCCAAGTTTGTACTTGGACTGTATAGTTCTGCACGTTTTAATATTCTACTCATATGAATTCATATGATTGTAAATACCTAATGTATCTTCTGTGAGTTGCGTTAAGTTGCCGTTGCACCATAAAATCTCTCTGATTGTGATTGTGAAATGAAGCCCACTTATATTTTCATTTTCACTCATTAAGCTCAGCTCGGCAAACGCAAAGGAGAAGAAGAAGGCCAAAGGTTATCTATAAATGTATCATCTCCTCATCCTTCCACTCCACTCCACAACTACGACTCCATACAATTAATTTTACTACTGACCGATCGATGGACGCTATTTGGAAAAAGAAAGGTTTTGTGAATGCCTTGAGGTAAGTTTAAGAAAAAAAGAGTTCAAACGGAGATGATACGATTTGAGATGATCCCCTTTTCCCTGCAGTCAAGTCATTAATCACAATCTGCGAAGAAACCGCTTTTTTTATACTCCAACTTCCACCAGTCCAGCGTAAAAAAATGAATAAAAGAAACTATTAATTAGCATGAATGACCAAGTAAGTAAGAAAGTGTAGGAGGGGAAAAAAGTCGTAAAAATTGTGAAGGAAATTCTTATCTTGATCACGTATCACACCACACCACATCAGAATTTGTTTACTCATCATATCATGTCCTCAGGGAACGCCAGGCAGTCTGGCAAAAGACAAATCAAATCAAACTGCAATCACAGCTCATTCTTGAAGAACCATAATGTGTGTTACAGTTACATTACGTTACAATAAAAATATGCACTCGTGATCGTTCATCATCATGAGACATAAAAATTTTTACTCCAGTCCAGCCAGATATTAAATATGATGAATGGAATGCATATCACTTTTACCAAAGAAAAGAATTTCTACCTTTGCAAAATGCACACATTTTTTCGCTTCATTTATTGCCAGAGATCGCATTAGTGTAGCGTTGACTTGCGAAGAATACTTAAGAGTTCATGTTTATTTTATTGTAGACGATTTGGCACACACATTTCTATACACATTGTAGTAAAAATGACTGTTACAATTTGCAGGAGACGAAGAGATGATGTTAGGATGGGTGGGTGGGTGGAATTGTTGAGGTCGTGGTTGTGGTTATATAGGTAACGTAATCAAACACAGCTTTTATTGCCTCTCTTTAAATCAAATCGTACGGGCTGTGGGTGTGAGTGCGAGTATGGATGCGTTAGAGGAAAAAAGGAACTATTTTAACCTAACCTTATCATCCAATAAAAATTGATGCACCTAAAAATTGAAGCAGAAAGACTGAATGTAACCTCTTCTGGATTTATCGAAGCATCAATATTTAATATCATAGGAAAAGTTTAGTAAAAAATTATCACCACGAATTCCTGTACAAACATCCTGAAAAATTTTCCATTCTTATATTTCTCATCTAAACTTTCTACATTTGGTTCCTAAAGGTAGCAAAAAATGACTGGAAACTTTTAAAAGCAAGAATTTTTCGTACGAATTTTTAATGACCGACTCCAAATATAAATGTATAGCTGTAGCTATGTATGTTTACGTGCAAGCATTTTTCAATTTCTTTTACTTTAATACCGGCTTATTTCATTGCGTAAGTATTTAAGTATCAAAACCAAATTTTTTTATCAGATATAGATCTGGGTAAACGCTGATAATATTTTGGTCATTAATGACACAAAAATATGTCAATGTCAGCGAATAACGCATGTAATATGTAACGATGTTGGCGTTAGCAAATGTGCTATTTCAAAAGAATTTGTTGGCATAACCGTACAAAAAAAACGTATTTATGTATTCATACACGAGCTATGCCGTGATTGATAGAGAAGAGGGCATTTGAAGGATAAGAGGAATTGCATAATTAAGACTGTTTTCCATTTTTTTTTTCAT
>JAHZMX010000872.1:0-19714 GCA_027743895.1 Seira musarum | reverse complement strand
TCTTGATTTAAGAGCATGTCTTCATTATCGCAAGTGTCAAGACTCCTTGAAACGGTGATTCTAAAAAATCCGTTTTTGTATTTATGTGCATCCTCGTCCTCCACAATTCTCCAGTCTTGTTGTGCATCATAAGCCAAAGTGTAATTGTCTGTCCCGTGCATATCCTGTAAGATTAAATAAATCCATTAACGTGCTTTTAAAAAAGAGAAATGCGCACTTGGAGTTGTCACTGTCAAACAAACTTACGAATGCATAGCGTTCACCATCCTCTCCAATGCCAGCTACGAGGAAGTCAGAACCTTCGACGACTTTTTGTCGCGTCAGACCAATGGCGACGTAACCTCTTGTCGGAGTCAGAGCTGTTAAATGTAACGTTATGCTTCTCTCCTGTCGATTTACCTCCCACTCCAATGTCAATCCAGAAGATTGATCCAGGAGACGTCTGTATGCAATCCGATTTGGAGCAGGGTCAGTGGTTTGGGCTTTTATCGATGAAGTCCACACAAGCACATTTAAAATTAAAAGTGTGGGACGAATCCCAAACTTGACCTTTGGATAACAAAACATTTTGAAGAGACTCATGAAAAGAGAAACAAACAAAATACTGGACAAACGTCCACATGCATAATTTGTAAGACTTGCATTAGGTCTTCTTCAATGCATTGTTTACATTTACGCCCCTGAATAACTTTAACTCAACTCGGGCCAATATAAGTACTTTGTTAATGAAAGAAATGGCATCCGTTCACGAAGATAACATCATGAAAAGCTCATCAATGTTGAACATCCTTCTCATAATTAGCTAATGTATGATGTACAGTAAAGGATGCCATTAGTTTAGCCTTAGTCTTAGCATATTACATGACCCTGGGGCTTCCCTGCAAATCATTATGATTTAAACTTTAATTATATATCAAGTGGTTTGGTTTTGGTCTTGGTTTGTGCAAAACACAAATCTGAATCTACTAGCGAATCTTTAGTCTGAGAATGTGTGGGCGTCTCAAGGGATACCATACAAGCTCGCTAGGATAGGCTCCCTTCCAAATTGTGTGTACTCATGCGTTACTACTTTTTGCCAAATCATTATTGCCAGTCGAGTTGAAGCCTAATATTTTTTGCTAGCGCCAGTNATCTTTAGTCTGAGAATGTGTGGGCGTCTCAAGGGATACCATACAAGCTCGCTAGGATAGGCTCCCTTCCAAATTGTGTGTACTCATGCGTTACTACTTTTTGCCAAATCATTATTGCCAGTCGAGTTGAAGCCTAATATTTTTTGCTAGCGCCAGTCAAGCATCTATCCAATTACACAATAGGCATTCTAATTTGGGTAGGTACTTCGTTTACTCTTGGTCTAGTCTGGTCTGGTCTCAGTGCCACCACACCACAGCCATTTGAAATTGAAGTACACACCATCATTTAGGTAAAATTGTGGGACTCTTTTCCACTTCATTTTAAATTCATATTATATTTACTTTGGAAAAAGAACTCCTAGGCAAACTGGAGATTTTTTTATTAGACACTTTCCAGAAGATTTTATTATCCTTTGAGAAGTGTCATAAAAGCGACGTAAAAAATAAGTTCTAAATGTCAACGACGTGTTTTTGTGTGTTCGCCCCTAATTATTTCCAAGGAATGATATTATGAAATGTTAAAAACAGTTTCCCCTTTGGTGACTGTATAATGTATAACATGTACGTAGTTATGTTGTACTTATGTAACGCAATCAAAGATGGGAAACAAAGTTGGTGATAATGATGGCAGTTGAAGCAAATGCAATGGTGGATGATGTTGATGACATGATGATAATAATTCCGTAGTTAATGATTTCCATCATTTAGGTAAAATTGTGGGACTCTTTTCCACTTCATTTTAAATTCATATTATATTTACTTTGGAAAAAGAACTCCTAGGCAAACTGGAGATTTTTTTATTGGACACTTTCCAGAAGATTTTACTATCCTTTGAGAAGTGTCATAAAAGAGACGTAAAAAATAAGTTCTAAATGTCAACGACGTGTTTTTGTGTGTTCGCCCCTAATTATTTCAAAGGAATGATATTATGAAATGTTAAAAACAGTTTCCCCTTTCGTGACTGTATAACATGTACGTAGATATGTTGTACTTATGTAACGCAATCAAAGATGGGAAACAAAGTTGGTGATAATGATGGCAGTTGAAGCAAATGCAATGGTGGATGATGTTGATGACATGATGATAATAATTCCGGAAAATAATATTCCGTCTTTTGATTCAAATCGCAAAAGGAAGTTGCATGGGAGCATTCTCATTCTAATTTCCGCTCAACTATTTCTTTCGTCCTTTAAAAAAACTCGGTTTTTCTTTTTACATTCATAAAAGTAGATGATAATATAAGTTGAGTTGAAAGATGAAAGTTTCTTCTTTTTTTCAAAGAGAATGAAGCATGCATTATGTATTATGAATATACCTTTTCTCTACTCCCACACTCGACTCATTCTCCCACAAGACTAGTTGAAGATATACTCTTTTTTTGTTAAGTAAAAATGCTTATTTTTTTATTCGGGACAGGACAAGGCTACAATGTTTCCAGTATTTACAACCTTTTTACTCTGCCTCATTACATCATGGAATAAACATAAAAAGCCTGCTGAGCTTTAAAAAAGTGAAATAAAAAGAAAAAGAGAAAAGAAGTGTGTAGATCGTAGATTGTAAGTGAATGGTAGCCTTATTCATTGAACGAGCGCGAGGCAGCAGGGCAACGCAACAGCAACTGGTTTCCGCTTTCTTTTTCTTGAAAGAATCGAGTGGAGACAGAGGAATGATGATGATGATGATACGATGCGAACCGTCATCATCATCTTCTTTCTTTCTTTCACTACTCCCACATTCTCCAAGAAACTTTTTTTCCCTCTAAAGATGCATACTTTTTAGTTAGAATAAAAGTAGAGGTTAGACTTGGCAACTCTCCCGTCATTTCCTTGCCCTTCTAAAATATATAGCGCATTTTAAGTGAAAGTGTGCAATGCATTCACGTTTCGTACTACCAGAAGAACAGGACGGAACAAAATGTTTCAAAAGTACTATACATGAGGGCATTTTATGCAAAGTCACGTTCGGTGCATTCAGTCAGTTCGTTGGGATGGAAAGGAAGCGACCTGATAAAAAATATGGGGGAAGGTACCTATATATCTTTGAAGAACAAGCTATATTATTACAATTTACAATTGGGTGAAAATATATTATGGTGGCCCAAGTTTCCGGTGAGATATTGCTGAAAATAAATTTCTTATTCATGAGCACCAAGAGCGTCATTCAACTATGCACATTCTCGAATTATTTGCATAATACTAACAGAGAGAAGAATCTTATAAAATTCAAGGGAGCATTCTACATACTTTCCTCAAACGGAAAATTTTAAAGATGGTTAGATTATATCTTATAAAATTCAAGGGAGCATTCTACATACTTTCCTCAAACGGAAAATTTTAAAGATGGTTGGATTATTATTTTGGAATGCACTGTTTATGACCTTTTGCCCTTGAATTAAGGTAGTGTGGAACTTCACTTAACCATCACCTTCACTAGAAAGCTTACGCATAATAAAACTTCAATAAAAACAGTATTTTTGCTAGGCCGTAGATATGCTTCTAGTTCGTACCATAATCAGGAAAAATATCTACATCACTTAATTATAAATTATAATACCAAATAACTTCAATTTAGAACTTCAATCAAATAAACAGCAATATTTTTTAATGTACCTTTTACCTCAATTCAATTCATATGGATTCATACCACCTCTGTTTATCATCTCTGGAACTCAATCTGTATCAGTCGAAACTCCAAACTTTTTTATTTTTCTCCCCTTCCTTTCCCGTCACTGATTTAATGAAACGTGAATTTATGACAAATTGACGCAATTTTGATGCACTTTCTCCTGTTGAAAGGAGAGGGGTTGTTTATTTGTTTCCTTTCTATTCCATTTACGCTACAATTCAGAGAAATCTAAAAAACTCACCTCACCACATTTACAAAAGACATTCTTATTATATTGGAAACGTGTTTCCCATTTAGTAATAGGATCAACTTCTTATTTCCTACTGCTTACTTTGGTTTTGTTGGACAGATGCAATACAATTTGGAAAATTAATTTTTTTTCTTTCAAAAATAGCCCAAGCGGAGAAAATAAGATTTACTATCTTACTCCATTTTCCTAAAAATTTACTTTCAATTACGATCCTCATCCTCCTCATGGACGGAATGAAATGTTTGTAAAGCACGGAATTAAAACTTTTTTTCTCTTCCTTTTTTTACTGTTACAATACACTCCCAATTCCTTCCATCCATTCAAGTCATCTCTCCCCCGAAACAACTATATATTTTGTTGATTTCATCCTTGATTAGGTTAAATATCGTATCTAAACCAGTTAGCTTGAAATGAAAGTGTTGTTTTCTCTCCGACTTCATTGCCCATTTCTCCGTCTTGTGGAGGAGGAAAAAATGGGAAATTTTTTATCAAACTATTTCTTGTAATTAGCTTATTTTTTAGGACCCGAGGCTTATCAAAGTTCCCAATCGTGAATGGTTTTTCTTCTAAAAAATGCACCTTTAGCATGCATGAAATGCATTACAGTTACAGTATTCTGGAAAAATGAGAACATTTTCTTCCCTGTGTGATATCAATATGGAATGCAAAATGCAGTACATATAGTGCTTGCTCTATTGCGTACATATTTTGTGTTGCATCATGCATGAAAATTCAATTACAAGTTCCGTGACAATAAAAACCACACCATCACCATGAGCCGGGCCAGTGAAAGCTAAAGTTACGATCATTATAAGGAAACCTGTTTTTTTCCTGACTAATTGCTGGACTCACTTTGTAAAAGAGTTTTTCCTCGGAGCATTTTTTTCCCGCTCTGCTTCACGTCCTTGCCTTGCTGCCCGGTTTGGTTAGTTAAAGAGTGATTGTTTCGCATGAACCTGCTGGGAAATGCTATTTTTTCTGAAAAAAAGTCCCAAGTGAGAATGGTCTTGTGTTGTATGCTCTAAATAAATAAAGAAGTGGAAAAAAATTTGAACAAAACTTACCACTGCAACTTCTGTTAATGTTACTACTTCCACCTCCACGCATAAAATGGTTTGGTGAGTGAGAATATGTTTTTTACCACTGTTATTCTCCACGCTCTCTTCAATTATTTATGCAATTAAAACTTCGCTCTCCCATGCTCTCCGGCCTGGCCTGGTCTGATGGACTTTTTTAAGGCATGACTTTTACCCAATAGACTTTCATATCTATCAGTTCACTTGTCCATTCATTCATTCACTTTGCCAAAAAGAATTTTATGTATAAGAAGGTCTATAACTGTAACACTAGCTCTCTCCCTAGTTGAATTGTGAGTGGCGTGTCTACACACAATTTCCCACTTTTTTTTTGTCGACTTTCACCTCTAGAATTCAAGTACAAGCCACTCACATTAACAAATGTGAGCGAGCAAAGAAGAGAAAAAAAAGTTTTTTCTCTTGATTTTTTTCTCTGACTTTTTCATAATCATGATCACCACTGCTACTACCGCCATCATCATCATGATCGTGATATTATGGTGGTTGGGCACGCCTGGATCGGTCCCCGCATTTAGTTCATCACATCACAATAGTGAGAAAAAAAATGCGAGAGGGAAAAAATATGTACTGAACGAGAAAATAGTGAAAGCAACCCTTTACTTCACACTAGGGCTTTGGCTTGGACAATACTTGACATTCCCATGAGTTTGTATCGTGTCGTGTCACAAAAGGCCAGGCCAGAGCCTAAAAGAGGAACATTTTTTCGCTTACCGAAAATAATGGCATTGCTGGTGCTTCGGCTGCTGCTAGCATAGCGCCTACTTTAGTGGATTTTTTTTTGTTTGATGAACTTTGAACACAAAAGAAATACGTTCCAGGGAAAAAATTTACGGCTTGGCCTGGATGGTCTGGTCTGGATCTCAGTCACTGTTAAATGATGTTGGTTCTCCAGGAAAAAAAAAACTTGCAAAATATGTAGGGCGTGGTTTGCGCCCAGAAAATTGGGTCATGTAAAGGCATCCTATTATACTTATTAATAATTGGGTTATGGTTTACTAGATCCTCTATCATCCTTTTTATTGTGCATCTCCGGTTCATAATTCACCGTCTTTTAATACGTCAATGGAATGGATGGAAGAGGAGGAAAGAAAAAACTGCATTTTTTCTTATCCAATCTGATCAATCTCGATCGAGCGTCTATGCTAGGGTTGTATGATGGTGATTCTCTCATTTCTTTCTCGATTCATCGGAGAAAATTAAAAAAGATTCTTGTATGGTTTTGCTTTATTTCTCAGTGTGCAATAAATCCTTTCTCTATTCAGATACGATGGCAGTGGTGGCGGCAGGGAGGAACGAAGCCGCATTGGCATTCAAATTGACAATCGCTGATTTATGTATATTTCGGAGATCCAATGAATACTACTTAGCTCGGAGATTTTTATATTTTTTTCCAAACCAAAAAGCAGACAAAGTAGTAGGGAATCTTGTGTAATGTGTGGAAGAGGCACATGTAAAATAAAATGCCACTTTATTTACCGTTCCCTATTTCCCATTTATTTTTTACACCGAAGAACAACCAATTCAATGCAATGCAGTGTGCAATAAATCCTTTCTCTATTCAGATACGATGGCAGTGGTGGCGGCAGGGAGGAACGAAGCCGCATTGGCATTCAAATTGACAAGCGCTGATTTATGTATATTTCGGAGATCCAATGAATACTACTTAGCTCGGAGATTTTTATATTTTTTTTCCAAACCAAAAAGCAGACAAAGTAGTAGTGAATCTTGTGTAATGTGTGGAAGAGGCACATGTAAAATAAAATGCCACTTTATTTACCGTTCCCTATTTCCCATTTATTTTTTACACCGAAGAACAACCAATTCAATGCAAACGAAATCTATTTATTTTTATTTCATTGCTGCATGAGCATATTTACGATTCAAATGTATGCACGCTTTAGCTGGAGAATGAATGCAAATCATAAAGATAGTTGGAGTCGGAGTCTGTGTATATCTTTTAAGGAGAGGAGAACCCTTTCTTGGGGAATCTGGTGGGTTTTAGCAGAGGATAAATAAAAAATGATGATGTGAGGAGAATGGGAATAGGAAAAACAGAGACTAGCTTTTGTCTGGATAAACAAGATGATCTGGGATGGGAGTCGAGTCGAGTGCAGTGCATTATGCCATCATCTCATTGCTTGCATTGCTTTACCTTCTTCCTCCATATTTATTTAAATAAGGGAGAGAAAAAAAAATCCTTTCTCAGTCAGTCAGCCAGCCGGGACGATGGAGAAAACCCCGGAATATTGGTTCTGTTAGTTATGTCGTTCGTCGTTGTTCACTCACACACTCAGACTCAGTGCATTAACCAAAGATGAAGTTTTTTTTGAGTGCGTATCATATCGCATCACATCGCCCGCTTCCTACTAAAACGAGAGAGAGTGAATTTTCTCCGTTGAAAGAAATAATAATAATAACACTCATATGCACTATGCAAAGATCCTCTTTAAATTGTTCTCTGTTTACAAAAAAAAACTACTACGCATTCTGTCAGAGTATATGTGTGTTGTGTATGCTCACGTGTGATTTCCATTTGAATTGGTTCACTTCATTCATACAGAGAAAATAGAATCTGGTTTTCCGGAGAAACTCAATCTTCCTCATCATTTCTATAGGTATATTTACCCAAAAAAATACGAATGTTTTTATCCTACGCACAATATATAACATCCTCTTTACCGAAAGCAAATCCAATGTTTACCGTGAAATTCAGTAATGCAGAATCCGTTTTTGTTTTCAACTTACCGAAAATCTAAACAATGAGATAAAATATTGGTATGATGAGAACAAAAATGTGGGGATTTTTTAGGTGGAATGGCCACCCACGCATTTCACACCCACTTTTGTTTATCAGTAGCTGCAGATACAGATGAAACCAGTCACAACATTCTGACAGGATGAAGGGCTCCAAAACAGAACTTCACTATCTCTACTTCTTACTCATATTTTTTGGACTTTCATGAGATGATTTTGCTTGGTATGGGGTGCGGTTTGTAGGCGTGTGTAATATGAGTGCATATGCATGCATCCAATTTCTGATTGCTTTCATTAAATAATGATGATGAACAAATAATGGTAATGGGTTCACATGTCGTTTTTCTCAAGCTCGACAAAATCAGATGATGATGATAATAATGGTGTGGTGGTCGTATCCCTGAATAAAAATGATAAAGAGACAAAGATAAAGAGGGCACAGTAGTAGGTATCCGATTGTTTCATTTTTTTGCGAATTGATAGATAAAATGGTTTGAGGTGTCGTAGGGTTGGGAAGTGCGTGTATTGTTGTTTCACCATTTATTTTTGGTAAACTATCAATTATTTATCGAGCATTATTATTTCCCACCTTGGTATGTTATTAAATCAGGAAGTTTTCCATCAAACTTCAATTATTCCCAACACCTTATTAAGACTTTGACACGGGGTAAGATATTCAGATTCAAGATAAGTTATCGCCATTGTTAAAACAAAGCCTTTCGAATCATGGGAAACATCGTATCACATTTCGTACTTCCTACTATTATTATCTTTTGAAAAAGTAAGTAAGGGTGAATGAGTCATGTCATGATTACAATCATTTTTGTTTTAAAATCGCAGTTGCACTGTTACTTCTACTTACCCCTGATACTTTATAGACAGTAAAGTTAAGAAAACATGGGAGGTCCTTACCGTATTTACCAAAGACTAATCCCTGTTTTCCTTTATTCCCCCAAACACGAAATCAATGTCGCCCTTGCTCTTTGAACTTAAAAAAGTGATGCAGAATGCATTTTTAACATGTAAATATGCATCACATTTAATAATATTATTGAGTAGTGCTGCTGCACACCACTCATTCCGAAAACGATTTCCCTTTTGTGAGCACGCGACATGCATACATTCACGTACAACGACTATTACTACTGGCAATATCATTACCCGAAAGTTTATTGGATGACTGACTGGAAATCCAGAAAGAGAGGAAGCTCATAAAAAATAATTGCCTTTTTAGCTCAGCTCTCTTTTGATGTAGTTTTTTTTCGTCTGTGTGTCCTTCTGTAAAAAAATAATACTTTTCCTCTAACTCTACTGTTCCCCTGTATAATCTCAATCAATATCCTCACACCACGGAACGACAATAATTTTTCACAATGATCTTTCTCATAATAGCATTTCCCAAGTATGAATGCGTACACGCACGCACAAAGCTAAAGGACCAAGGCCAGGCTGAGTTGTGCTGTCCTATCCTGTCCCACAACAACACAGCTAGGCCACCGTAACCACTCATTTTTCAATTGTTTTTTTCTGGATTGTAAACTCCGTCGGAGGAGGAAATGAAGGCTAGAATTACACAGTGCAATGCGCTCGTTACGGTTTCTCTAGAAAAAAAAACTCAAAGGGAGAGAGAAAAGAGAGAGTCTCTAAAGCCGAAGCTATCCCCTGTCAAATCCATCAAATCAAATGTTAACCAAGTATTAAAAGCTTTGTTCTGTTTATTCATCCGAACGAACACTGGCTGAAATGTGGAATGCGATGGAGTACTGAGTACAGTGAAATGAGAAGAGTCGTTTAAAAAAATTTCGTAGTAAATGAATGCAAATGGTTTATGTAATATTGCACAAGTCCATGATGAATTGCTCGAGTTTAATGGGCCGCTAGCAGGAGACCAAAGCAAAACCATGCCGAGTTGGAGTTACTTCTACTGAGCATTTCCATTTCAGAGAAAATCCTATTGTGCCTATTCGATGGGGTGATGGTGACGGTGGTATGCGTAATAATACACAAAAGCAACAGTAATGGTCTTGGCAATAGAGATAGAGTAGTGGATTTTTGGAGATTTTTTTAAAAGTAAAAAACTGTTTTATTCTGATGTATTGCCATGAATAATTACGGGACAAATGTTGACATAAATGAGAGAAAAAATTGCTTCGGGTATGGTATGGTTGATGGTATTTTTCAATATTACAAAAAGTTACACAGCTACAGCTCACTCGCCTGTGGGTAAATCACTTGGATTAGATGTAATGCGGAATTACGTAGGGAGCCAAAAATAAAAATTCAATCTTTGGTTTTTATCTTTGCTCACAGCTCAGGAATAGTAGGAAAAAACAATCTATTTGAAATTGATGAAATTGCTTTCTCCCTTTCCTTATGAGTAAAGACTGGATGGATGGATGAGGGAGAAGAGTGTATGTAAGATAAAATTCAAAAGGAACGAATGAACACCTTCTTTCATTCTCTTCTGATTTGATTATATTGAGTAAAAAAGTTTAGTCTTTTGCAACAGCAAAAAAAACTAATTTGATGAACACGAACCAAACCATCCGATCCCCAGCGAAAATTGACCTTTTCCTTCAATTTACGAAGCACACAAAAAAAGTCAGTTCGCTCCAATCTTTTTTTTCTGAAAGTCATGTTGTTCCTTTCTCCTTTGATTGAACGTGAATGAAGCGAGAAGAGAGAGAAAGAGAGGTTGTTCTGAAAATGAGGATAGCGCCATGGTTTGCCATGTTACTTTTTTGTCACTCTCCCCATGAGATTATACATTTTTTGCTAAGTTTCGTCTTCTTCTTCCTGTTCTTGTTGGTTGAGTACTACTACAGCAATAATAGTGAAGGAATGTCCTCTCAAATCCATCCATTTTTAGGGCGGATGAGACAAGACAGTTAATTGCTTGCTTTCACTTGAAGAATTGATAAATGATGGAATGGACATGGAGAAAAAAAGGAAGCTAAATTGATTACATACAAGAGAAATTCTTGTGCACGCTCACGAGCTATTTTAAGGAAAAAAATTGCTAATAGAATCTATTTATGGTGCTTTTCAGTGAGGGCAGAGGACGAGGATGAGATGGCCGAAACACCCAAGTTTATTTCAAGAGGGCAAACGATTCGTGCTGTCATCGGAGAATCAGTGCGACTACCATGTCAAGTGGATAACTTGGGTAAGTTAAAAATAGCCATATTGTGTTTGCTTTTAATTTTTAGAAAAATAAGAAATGTTTCTGAGCTTTCAAGTATCTTATGTCGTCAATTGAATATGAATTTTTGAAACGAGATTTCGACATAAGGCCTGGTCTTCTCTGAGATATCATACGAGTGCACGTTAATAAATATTGATATAAAATTCCAAAACCTATTTTGTCATCGTCATATCTCAGCTCTATTATATAGGAATCCAAATGCAAGCATCTTTTCTTGATACATATCTCCCTCTCTGACAAAGTCATTTATCATCCCCGTGTTATGAAGAAGACAGACTTGTACAAAAAAAATGCGAACCAGACCAGTAGTCAAAAAGTGAAATTAGATATAAAGAACGCTGCTGTGCGCACATACCCTTGATATAAGTATAGCCACGTATCATGAATGTATATAAATTCCGTACTCAATTTTTTTTGTCCTGAAAAGTAATACATTTTTTCTGAGGTAGGGAAAAATGATGGGGTTATCACATGATGCCAACTAAATTTTTTATTCAAAAGAAGAAGGGAGAAAAAAACTATATTTTGCGTAACATTGTATGAGCCTTATAAAACTGGAGGGTATCTTATTCCTCTATTACGGATAATATATCTGTCATCAGTTACTTTTTTCCCTTTTGTGTAGCTCGTGCCTATCTCTTCGTTTCCCGCAATTTTCCACGAAACCTAAATATGGAGGGACGTATGTCTCTTCTTTATTTCAGCTTTCACAGGAACTAAACTCAAATTCTGTGTTCCTTACCGAATCGAGCGAAGGAGTGAATAGGAAGTTGCAAAGAGAGGTCGATTTCTTTTTCCGTGTCTTTTTCCAAGAAAAAATTGACATGTGCATGCAATCCTTAACAGTTTTGTCCAAACTTTTATAGGACGAACGACATACAAAGAATATGATGTCGTTTGCTTGGAAAGTGGACTCGTAACAAGAGATTTTTTAAAGAATGACAGATTCGTGTTTTACGGCAACTTCCGATATAAAACATTAGGCGCTTACTTCGCTCTTTTAAGCTGCGTTGGCATAATTTAAGTTTTATTTATTAAGTAAACTTTAGAAGTCGATTAGGATATCGCAAATTATTTCTTGGGAAAATTTATTTGATAAAAAATAGGACAATTTGTTTCCAAACAAACTTTTTTTTTCGTTTGGTCAGTAGGAATGACAGTGATATAGCGAGAGTCACGGGAGGTCACAGCTCCCGTTCAAGACAGCGCTTTATTATGAAGGAACTTGGCTGTACATAACTTTCTCTGCTCCTGCTACTGTTGTAGTTGGTTTGGCTGAGGTGAAACGTGAGATGAGATTTCTCGTTATTCATATCATATCACATCACATCATCATCATCATCGTACCCAACAAGGCATATTGGAAGATGCGAGTAGAGATTATAAAAACAATGGCTTATATATCTTCAACAAACTTTTAATAACTTGTTTGAGAAAAGAAAACAGGCTCCATTTAATCCATTCGTTATTTCAGAGGAAAAGCATCTGAAGGAAAAAGAAGTTGCTTCTGATCTTAATCGCTGGAAATAAATGCCTGTGAACTGCCCAAAGAAAGAGATTTTCTCCAGCAGAGTTTCCTCACTCACTCACTTTGTTGTTGTTCATTTAAGTAAAGAAGCAAAAGCCAATAGTTCGAAAAAAAGCTAAAGGAGAAAAAGCTAAATAATGGCTTATGGCGGAGATAAGAAAAAAAACTTTGGTTCTTTAGAATCGGCTATTTTTATAGGACCAGACCAAAAACTAAAAGTATAGTACGGGCTAGTTTTTTTTCAGTAACTCTTTCCTCCACTTCTTCAGATTAAAGTTGGCTTGGCTTGACTCGTCGATTCTGAAAAACGCATAAGAGCAGCCACCAGCAAAGTAAAAGTGAAAGTAACTTTTTTATAGTGTTCCAAGTCCAACTCAACGTGTATCCCTTTTTCGATTTTCTCTAACCTAAGGCTACACAATAATCATGTTGATCAACAAAAAGTTTACTTAAGCTTATGTACCTTTATTCGGCTAATGCAGTAGTTGTAGTCCAAGTAGAGCGAAAAGCATTGTGTAACGTGTAAGTAGCTTACCGTTCTTTTCTCATCTCGTGTTATAAGACGGGATAAAAAGAAAGCTTTATTCTGCTCAGATTGGTAAGTACCATGATTTCTTTTGTGCAGCAACAAACATGACCGTCCACTGTCCGTACTTGAGCAGATAACTGGGAAAATCGAAAATAATCAAGTGAAAAAATACTCATCAAGAATTCTGATGACGACCTCACATTCCATTCCATTCTTGCAATGCAACATTGAAGACTTTATTGCATAAAGTATAAAGCGATCAATACAAAAGGTGCCAATGGCAAAATTTACCCTCCCCCTCCTCCTGTCTGTAACCTCAATAATTATTATGTTTAGGAGGAGTTGGAAGCCTTGATGAGGCTGTAAAAAGCGTAGGTTTTATTAGTCATGTGGTATCGTAAAATATAAGCTCAAGTTTCAGTTTGATTCATTCATGGCGACATGAGCAATAAAAGATGGAGGAGTAAAACAATTTATGCACTAATAACTTTTGTTGTTTTATTTATAGGTCCATACGTCCTTCTGTGGAAGAGAGGGCCATCTGTCCTGTCCGCAGGTGAAATGAAAATCACGATGGACTAAAAGAATTGATCTAGTCAATGGATTTGATCTGGAAATCAAGAAAGTTCGGCCGCAGGATGCTGGTGATTACGTGTGTCAGCTCAGCACTTACACTCCTGAGGAACAGATACACACGCTGGAAATTCTTGGTAAGACCATTTAAAAGTAATTTCCAAAGTTTTAAAATTCTTGAAGCCGGCCACTTTAAAAGTGATCGCTTTAAATCGGCAAAGGCAAAATTATTAAATCTAAACCAGTAATTTTCCTAAATTGCAAAATTGCAGATAGATAATGAAATTCGAGGGCTAATTGAAAACTTCAGTTATCACTACAATATTTGATACCTCACTCACCTACTGATATTTCGCAAAGTCTACTAAAATAGAACCACATATTTTAAACACTTATGATTCCCCTTTGAAATGAAAATAGTTGGGCAATAATTCATTGAAAAATTTATTTCATTACCTGAAAACGCATATTTGAAAAAAAACCTTTTTATTGCATTTGTAACATCCTTCCATAGTCATTTCATGAAGAGTGAAAAAGTATGGAATGGAAGTAGGGATAAGGAAAAATGAAGAATCACCTAGACCTATGAAGAAGGGATCTAAAAGTAGTAATATTAAATAATTTTTTTCTTTCTCTTGTGAAAGTTAAGAATGCAGCTGAGATGAGAGCGTTGGCTCTCATTGTACTGCGAAACTGAAAAGCAAATTTTCCAGAATGGTACTTTCCAAAGAAAAGCTTTTCCTATCCCGCGTGGACGACCTAAAGTGAGCTCAGGTCTTTTGCAAAAACTAAAAACTTTTTTTACGTGGATGAGAAGATTATACAGACTGAGAAAATGAAATCATAACTCATTTTTGATGCATAAAGAAAGAATAAATTAGTTGGGTTGAGAAAGCATATCCTATGAAGTAGCTTCGTTTTAGGTAGTTTTTTTTACCACTGCAAAGCTAAAAATGAATGGATATTATAACAATAAAAGGGATATTATCTGAAGGTTTTGGTAGAGACCACCATCATAACACACCATGCCCACCTAATTTATGGGCGACCGAAAGCTCTTCAAAAGAGAACACCGGCCGAGAGTCACCAAACCAACCACCATCACCACTTCTACTCTTGAGGTGGCATGGCATGCACAGCACCGTGCGTCGTCATCCTGAATGATAGGACTAAGTCGTCTTTTATCCCATTTCTCTACAAAGAAGAATATCCGCTTTAAATAATATTTTCTATATCATTTTTCAAGTAGCATGGCCTGTGAAACTTGGAGAAATGTCATAATAACTTTACACTTTTCCTTACTGACTCTAAACTGAGCTGAACTGTCTTTCTTACCTCACATTTTAAAATAATAAAAACGGTCATAATAATTTTACGCAGAATTTTTCTTTCCTGGGGAAAGAAAATTTGTGAGAGTGATGAGGTCGCAATTTTGTAAGCATTTTCTAGAGAAAGGATGAAATGAATGGAAAGTAGAAAGCGATGATTCCATAAAAGTCTTTCACTTCACTCTTTATTCTCTTCCCTTAAATGTAATAAAATTAGAAAATGTTGATCTTCCCAATTCTGCTTGCTCAGATTATCATTTAACTGTAAAAGAATTTTTATAGTATCGCTGGTGGCGCTAGGTCTCCTACTACCCCATTTCCTATTTTACAGCCGAAGAGGCAAATGCCAATTGTGTTAAGCCAATGAAAAGGACATGACACACATGAAGTGAGCTCCCATATAAATGAAATGAGATTATGAGATGGGCTGATCGCTTTTAGGTCGCTGGAATGGAATGGATATCACCAAGAAAGTAAGCGGCTTTGCGAGGCAAAAGAATCCAATAAAATGAAAGGAGGACGGCTGCAGAAATGGCAAATTAATAAAGTGTCATAATTTTCATGTGCTGCTGCAGCCAACCATTAATTAATCTTTCCCACACTGACTGAACTGAGCCGACGACCCATAGTCCTAAGAAAAGCTATAGAATCGAGAGGAAATTACGGAGATCGCTATGCATTGTTACTTGTTAGTTAGGGGAAATCCCATCAAAAAAATAGCTGATCTTTCTGGAGTAAGGGACGTGGGCGCTCTTTTCTTTTTTGCAAAAAAAAAGTTATCAAAATGAAAGAACATGTCTCGTGTACTGAAACTAGATACATAATAGGAGGAATATGTACCTATGCGTCGCAGTTTCCGTTCTTTTTTAGATGAGATCGTTATTGCAAAAAAGCTGGCATTATGTGCATTCAGGTGAAGAATTTAGTTGAAGTTTTGGTGAAGAAGAGAAGAAATGTGAAAATAACACCATTTTATGATTATATCCAACTCTTCTTAGAAATAAAGTCGGGAACGACTTTTTATTCTAGGAAGGCAAAAGGAGAAAATCGATATTTATCTAACTTTTTTACTTATTCTTCCTTCTCTCTCTCTCTTTCATACGCATTATCCGCTTTATCTTTTTAAGTTACATCGACACCATCCGCACGATTTCATTATCATTTGAGGAAAAGAAAGGAAAAGCCTTGGAAGAAAAAAATGGAAATGATGATCCTTATGATGATGTTATGGCTCATTGACTGCTGTGAATAGTATAGGAAATGACTTTGGAGGACGGCTCCACGACGATCACATCACAACGACGATGGAGAAGGAGAGAACGATTTTGAGCAAAGAAAATAGAAAAAGAGTTGATTGAAG
This sequence comes from Seira musarum, assembly GCA_027743895.1. Lineage (NCBI taxonomy): Eukaryota > Metazoa > Arthropoda > Collembola > Entomobryomorpha > Entomobryidae > Seira > Seira musarum. Next base: position 3,335 of record JAHZMX010000872.1, on the reverse strand, counting down.
AGAAAACTTTCTTCTTTATCTATTTAGTTGGGATGGGTTTATGGAGTACGGCCCTTTTCAATTCCTTTATTAATCGACAAGAAGACCTGAAATGGTTGTCCGACCAAGGTTTCAAATCGTTAAAATACTACGTAATGAGTTGTTTAAACTGTGCTGAGAGAAAACTTAGGTACGTACTTGCACTTCTTCTCGGTTGACATTGAGTGTCGATTGTGTCGAAGGAAATGGTCTCAATGCGTGTTGGAAGTTGCACGCGTAAATGACACTTGTATTGCCATGTCATGCGAGTTGAAAGTAGTGATGGGCTTCTTGAGACAATGTCTCTGTCTCCTCAAATAATGACAACTTAAGTAACTAAAAACTTTCCTTTCCTCAGTCCAGAAGAGTCCAGAGGAAGAGACATGCGTGATGTGATGTGATGCGTGTATCAAAGTCCTTTATTCAAAGAAGAAGAAGAAAAAAGAATGGTTAAGTGTATGTAGTCAACTAGTAACAAATTGAAAAAGTAGTAAAAAAAACTAGGCTCCACATCTCAGGCTTCCTCTCAAAACGCAGCTTAGGATGAGCTAGAGGACAAAGGGGAGCCATTGGAAGCTCGCATAAATTTATTTTTATGTCTTCCACATTCTATTTGCCTTCTTGTGCTCACTCACATCAGACCAATATTAAAAAGTTTGCTTTGACATGGTCGGTCCAAGCTATATGTGGGGTCTTTTTTATACGAAAGGAAAAATCTTGCAACTTTTAGGACATGTTTTGCCATTGAGTCACCTTTCCCGGTTTAAAATTGTAGGGAAAAGTGGAAAAGTTTTTTTTTGGAAAACTTTGCGCTTTCCCCTCTTAGAAAGCAAGTTGTACTAGTCTTGCTTGTCGTAGTCGTTTTCCTATTGCCTGCAAAAAGGATAAAAAGGGAAATAAGCAAGTTGTAAAAAGAAGTAAATACAGCAGCAGGCTTCTTGCTCTCCCTCTATACTACTTTGAGAAAGAAAAACAGAGTTTTTAAGCTTAAGTCCAAAGCTCTATGCAAAACAGAGAGATGAATGGAATGGGTGGATGGATAGGTAGATAGATATGTTCCGGGGAAAAAGTTTCAACTTTTTTTTTGCGTAGTAGATCTCCTACTTAAGGAATATAACAGTAGTAGTAGTTGAGTTGGCGATGTTATGGTGGAAGGATGTAAAGGGTTTTTTGTTTGCATGGATCACAATCGACAGGTCCCATTTGGCCCATTTTGTTTTTTCTTTTACTACTTACTTTCAAGTGCTTCCCCTCTTTCGAGGATATGCTCACAAGTGGAAAACATTTTTTCCCCGAAAAAGAAAAGAAAGAATGCATATATCGCAATGGAAGTAATCATAGCTTGTTTGCCACAAGTGAGCTGCGAGACCATTTTTAAATGACAGGGTCCAAAAGTCATTCGCTTCTTACCCTTTCTCTTCTTCTTCAGCTTCTATTTTTTTATTGAAAACTCTTTTGCTCTTGTTTAAACTCTGACTTGGCGACATAAATGGAAAAGATATAGGAGGTGAATGTTTTAGCATTTTTCCTTTTAAACTACCGTAAGTAAATACTGAGAGGATGCATGAGTGAGAATGTAAAATGTCAGTTTTCAACGAAAAAAAAGTCTTTATAGTTGGTTCAGTTGGTTGGTTGAGCAGAGCACCCCATCTATTTGATTCTTTAAAAGGGAACTAATAAATTTGCATGCATCTCTCTTCCACTTGGAAGAACATGCACAAAATGAATAAATCAATAAGAGGAACACTGGGAAAGAAAAATCGGAAGCACTTACACTGTGACGAATTACATTTAAAGATGGCCCATTCAAGGAACAATTTTTATTTATTGGGTTATTGAGTACGTAAGAAATTTTATTGCTTTTGTGTTTCACTCGTCTATACTTAGTATATAGCGTGAATTACATTTAAAGATGGCCCATTCAAGGAACAATTTTTATTTATTGGGTTATTGAGTACGTAAGAAATTTTATTGCTTTTGTGTTTCACTCGTCTATATATAGAGCATAGACAAAAATAATGATTGTAAAGTTACGAGCAATAAGGCAATTGGTTACGGTAAATGATATTGTGTTAACTGGTGTCTTTGCTAGTGTAGTTCCTGTTACAGAAAAAGAAGATACAATTGGGGAGGGATAGGGATATGTTTCGAGGGGAAGCTTCCATAGAAAAAAAAGGGTTAGGATATTTCTTGAATCACAAGGGACTTGCTGACGTCGACACTCTAGAATGATGTGGTAATTATGCAAATGAAATGGGTGAGCAAAGAATATTATGAGGATTGGTTTGGTACGCATCACATGACAAGATGAAATGAAAGTTTGAGCTCATGGTTCTAAAAATATCTATGAAACATTTATGACATGCGTAGTGGTAAAAGGATGCTCTGAAAAGTAGGGAACTGAAGTGTAAATTTTTGTTTTAAAAAATTCATGAAGATGAATGTAAAAGCAAAACCACTTCTGTTATTTCAATTTTTACTGTGCATGGAAAATCAATCATCATACTTGGTTTTTGATTGTGATTATTACAAATGGATTGGATTAATGTGCACGCATGGTGGCAACAAAAGAGCAAATCGATAATTATTTTAAAGCCACGTCAATAAATATTCCATTGATTTGCAATTCGTATTGAACATGTCATTGTCACATTTACTAAACTGATTTATTTATTTGTTCGTTTCAGTTCCACCTACAGTGAGAAGTGATCCCAGTCACATTGTCATTTCGAAAGGGGAATCAATAACCCTTCAATGTCGTGCTTCTGGGAATCCCGTCCCAACAATAACCTGGACAAGAAGGGTAAGCGAATTCATGAAGAAATGCTTCAACAAAAATTATAATCGCAAGCTGATTTAAAACCTTTAGGCAGATATAAAATAGAATAATGTGTTCATTAATATTTACAGAATAATATTTTACCAAATGGAGAGCAATCTGTTGTTGGTTCCTCCTATACAATTCATAATGCGGACAGACACACCGCTGGAATTTACCTCTGCAATGGTAATAACGGCGTGGGTGCTCCCGTCGTCTCACAGGTCAGTGTTGTTGGTTACAGAATTGGCTGTTTTTGTTTTCATGCTATTATAATTGTGAAAATAATGTTCGTTTCGCGTTTTTAGGTGGAAGTAAAAGTGAATTATCCTCCTGAAATTGAGGTGGAAAGACAGTGGATTCACACAGGTAATAAATACTTTTTTATTTATGGCAATTTTAATCATTTTTGTTATTTGCACAACTGAATATGCGAATATATGTTGCAGGAGAAAATCAAGAGGCCGTACTAGCATGTATCGTCCACAGCGACCCACCC
>JAHZMX010000871.1:0-47767 GCA_027743895.1 Seira musarum | reverse complement strand
AGAAAATCGGAATCAGTTGTTCTCAATACTTTTACTATTTTCGGACAAAAGCTTACATTTCCCTTTTGTCCTTGAGTTTGAGTCCGTCACTACTATTTTTTCTTTTGCCACTGAGTGAGGATGTTATCGAAGCTATCGCTACAGTAAAATGTTCTTCCGATGGAATATAATGTTTTGAGTGATGTGTCTACAATCTACAAAACTACAACTGCCACCACTTTATAAGACATAATATCAAATTCCTTTTTATGTACCATTGTTTGATGAAATCCACGCTTTTTTCTGCCGAACTGTCATGCAATGCTAGGAAATCCATATACATGCCATAACGTTACGTAATATAAGCCGATGAAAGCAATCTGACATTTCCACTTTCTCTACATGAACTGAACGAACGTCGGTTTTTTCAGAATGGAGCCTTAACGAAACTAAGGGAATGGAAGAAAAAAAACAACACGAGGGAATCCAAATTTTACCCAGCGAACCAAACGTAAACACGAAACGCGTGCACAGTGTACCCCATTCTTGATAAGAAAATGATGGCGAAGGAAATGACTTATTGACATGTTGTTCTATGTGTGAAAATAAGATTGCTTCCCTTTTTTACTGGTAGTAAACTCTCTCGTGAGAAGCATTCAAGTGGGACTATTTTTTCTCTCGCTGTACAAATCGCCAAATCACACTCGATTTCCTATTTCCACTTTAGTCGCTCACGCTGTAGGTACTGTATAAGATTTTACTGTTGTGTTGTGATCCCAATTTGAGTGACCTGTTTGACGACATGTATGCATACTTGAGAGGATTCTACATACACATTTTTATTGTTTTCGTTGTTAGTTTGCTCCTCCGTTTATTGTATAGCCAAAGGCTCTTGCCTTTTCATATCTGTTATTACTATTACTTGCCTACTTTTTTAAAAAATTACTCCTTTGGATATGTCCATCCAATCCGACAGTCCTTTTGATATTTGATTGTCGAAATTTTTTAACTTGGCAGACTTGAAACAAATATATAAAATTTTGTTTGGAGGCCTCGTGATATTTCGATGAATGTCAATAAATTTATATCAACCACGTCTTTCTACTTCTGCCGTTAGAATTAAAACATTTTATGGTTTATTTTTTATTTGTAGGTTTGCTCTTTCATCGGGTCATTTTGTGTTCCGGCTCGGCCTTATCTCCAATGGCGGCTGATTTGACAAATGGACAAGAGTTGTCAAAAAAATTTGCGAGAAAAGTGCATTGTCCAACAGAACCAGGAACCATTCTACTACAGTGCCTTCGCGAGCTCCCACTCAAGTACTTCTTAGAGTCTGAGGTAAGTGTGTTGCAATAATGGGATAATTTACAAAAAATATTCACTGTGTAATCGGTTTTTCCTCCATTTTTATGTTACGGATAACTATAGTATTGGAACTTATTCGGTCCTATCCAACGATGGAATAATTATCAAGAATTCGTTACCTTCGGATAGTACCATAATGAACAGGATCTCACACTACCCGCTAATATTTGGTGTGGTACGAGCTGAGCTTTTACCAGAAATGTCCCAGCAAGACGCGAACGGCATGGAAAGCGAAAGAAGGCGAGAGTTGTTGAAGCAATTCATACGAAAGCACTACAGGTCAGATGAATAATATAAAATATTTGTCTAAAACTTGCAAGAGTGACCACCGAGAGTAGTCATAATAACGAATAGTAGTTTATCCAAATTGACCATAGACTTTTAGACGTATTCATGTGGAAGATGAATTATTGCGTACAGTCGCAGCCAAGCCCAAGCTCTCGCTTAGTCTTATCTTTGTTGTAAAACGTTGGTGTCAATCAAGGACGTTGTTACAAATTCTTCTAATAGTCTTTTGGTTTTAACAGGTATCATCAAAATCAGATCCTGGCCGGCGTTTTGCACGAGTCCGTCGGTAAGAGAATGTGTTAAATTATGTTAAAATTATATAAAAATTATATAATAATTATATTTAAAAAAATTATGTTAAAAAATGATTATTAGAAATATAAATGTTTCCTAATATTATTTTTTTCACTAAACAGATTGGGAAACACCACAGGAAACCCCACCTCAAATACTACGATCAACTATGGATGCGTTAGCCGATGCAATTGCAAGTCTTTATTTTTTCATCTTATTTCTCAGCACAAACTTTATTAACAAAATACAAGCAGGGAATAGTAACAGTCATGTTCTGATTATGTAGCCAGAAGTGTTTGTTTGTAGCAACTTCCATGGATTGGTACAAGTTGAAATAATATCTAACATCACTCGTTCCTTTAACTCCCTTGCCGCATTTTGCATTTCGTCTTCAAACAATAACTAAATATAATATCATTTTGTGGTAGAATTAGTATTGTCGTCCAATAATATTACCATTAAAAATAGAAATAAAATAACCTAATATGTCTCTAATATATTATTTTTAAAATTTTAACAAGAAAACATTTTCATAATGCGTTATTGTGTTGCCTCATTTGACAGACTGTTGCTCCATTAATTCGTCTCGGAGATCTTCATGCCGCATCATCTCGGACAAAAGCCTACTTTTATGTTTTTGACTACCAATCGCGATGTTCACCGTACCAGGTAAAAACCCTTTACCCAAAATTTTTTGTTAGATGCATCGAACTTAAGTTATGTTTAATATTTTTAATTCTACGCGGCACGTTTACATTGCAATGGCATGTGTCTTTCTTTTCCTATTGTTTTATACGATAAATAAATTCAATGAAATAATAATGTCAAATACAGAGCAGTCAAATAAAAAGAGAAAGCACCTGCTTCGAATATTATAAAGAACTACCGTTAGTTTAATTTTTGTACACAGAAGAATTTCCCCGTTGGATGGTTTTCTCCTGGTAAAAATAAAATGTAGACAAGTCTCGTTTAAAGAGGGGATGAGGCCCAAAAGCGTCTCAAAAAGGGAAGACGACAGGGAGAGTAGCGTAAAAGCAACTTTGTAAAAATAAAATGTAGACAAGTCTCGTTTAAAGAGGGGATGAGGCCCAAAAGCGTCTCAAAAAGGGAAGACGACAGGGAGAGTAGCGTAAAAGCAAATTTTTTATAGTGGTAATATCCGTGCACTTTTTAAAGATCGCGATGACGGTATGGTAAAGCGAAAGTCAAGTTTAGGGTATATATTTGTCTTCATCTTGTTGACTGTACTGACAAAAAGGTACTGAACAGTTGAAACAGAACGGTTAGTGAGATATCTACAGGAAACACGATTCAGAAACTATTTTCCTATATAGTATGGTTTTTGAAGTAACAACATTTATACTCTTCTTATTTTCTTTGACGAAAGCCGTCTTTTTAGCTTGGCTTTCAATATGTGGTTGTGAAAAGGATATTCAAGAAACGCTGCATCGTTTCGGTATTGAACCTTTCTCCACGTTTTTTGCTTCTTTCATCAAGTCTTGGTCCTAGCTGAGATGAAGCGTCTTACAAAGACTTTTCATACAAAGAAGAAAGTGTTAATATTGGATTTTTTGTTCTTATTTTTTCATCATTTCTGTGGTTCGGACTTTATCTTGAAAAGTGTTTCAAGAGCAACGCAATGTAATACAATTTCAACACCCACTACATGAAAATAGCAAAGCTGCTCTGTCTTGGGACGGCGTACTAGAGTATGCATGCATTCCCGCTCTTACGACCACTTCTGTTAGACATTCAGAAACACACAGATTATATCACATCGCATCACATCACTGTGCAGACACCTACAAGCTAAACCAACTTTACGAATCGTTAGTTTTGTAGTTAGGCATCTTGCTCTTTTGCGAGTACTCCTTAAGGATTCAGCTGTAGAGTGCTACACGCATTTTTCTCAGCAGTACAAATAATTCTAAGGAAAATAAGATGGGTTCCTCTAGCTTTCTTTTTGTCTACCATCAAAAAACTATTTCAAAACAAGTGTTTTTACTATGAAGTCAGTTTGAGCTGAACTTAGAATAACAAGCAGGGAAACCGCATACACTGGTAAACGTTCTTCAAGTTAAAGTAAAAGGGAAAGTCAGATTAAAGAAAGCAAAAAAAAACAATTAGGTTTTAGACTCCATGTTCATCACTTTACGGCTTGCTCTAGATAGATTATAGCTGATGCGTACGTTATCATGTATAATGTATATGGTTTAAAATATGCTCACAAAGGAAATCTTCAAGGCTGTACTATTACATTAGAAAATATAGAGTATGCATTGACCTTGTGTTCTGTAAGATGTTATCGTCTATTGCATTGCTTAAATTCTTGACTTGGAGCTGAAAAAATAATTCATAAATAGCAGAAAGCAACTGTCTAAAGCGCCAAAATTCAATTAATCTAACTTTAATTCTGGAGTACTAAGTAAGCGTTTTCAAACAAAACCGGTTGAGCAAGGGCAAATTTTTTTTCTACCATGAAATATGAGGAAAAAGCAAAACTTGCAAAGCTTCAAATTATGTTGGCAATGAATTTAGAACGGATGTAAAGTCCATTCTTGGGAGAAGAAGGACGTAGCATTATTTTTCCACAATGTTGACTTGAGCTCTATATTGCAAAATTAAAAAGATTTTGTATTTTGTACAGTACATAAAAACAGTTGTATGCGCTCTCTCATTTCTTCTTCGTCCAGTGGCCATGATTTAATTTTTATGAAACAGACAAAAACATTTTTATATCATCCCAAAAAGAATTTGCGATTTATATGATATAAAAGTCTATCTCTGACAGTTCATTATTAGAATGTCTGTCCATTAACCAAGTTTTCAACTTTTTTATCCAAAAGTTGTGTTTTTTCTTTGACCTTTTTTGTTTGGCATAGTCCAAGAATCTCCCTCCATGTACTTCAATTCACAGAAAACCATCCAACTTGAACAAAAATAACGTTGCCGTTGCAATTTTTCTTCTGTAGATATAATTCGTCTTTTTTGTAAGAGGAAATCTTGTCCTTGCTTTCCCACTGACCGGTACATTTTACTTACTTTATTTGCTCCCCAATGTAGAGAATTGGATGTGTTCACGGCGAAGATCTTCTCTACATTTTTGGAGCTCCACTTTACTATTACGAGAACGAGTATGGTAGCGTAAGCAGCAGTAGTAGTAATGGAGCCGTTGTTGGTGGTGCCACGAACAGTCATGTTGACAACAGCGGCGATGTTGTTGATCAGAACGGAATCCACACAACAAAGATTGGTGACATCATCTCCGGGTCCGGAAAGATCTCTGGCGACCAGCAACACAAACTACTGCAACAGAGAAAGGAGAAATGGAAACGCAATGAGCAGAGATCGGGGGGATTAGGAATCTTTGCTGGAAATTTTACATGGTGAAAATGCGATTTTTTTGTTTCGTATCGTTTTGCGGTTTGAGTGAAGCAAAAAAGAGTTTGGAACAATTCAAAATGACTGATTTTCCACTTTTGCTAATCAGTGAAATTGTCCCTCTTAAATTGCAGCTTTAAAATAGTATCTTCATTTAAAAATTCCAAAATTGCTATTTAAAATAATTTTTTTACAAATATTAATTTGCAGTGTAAGAAAATGTTTCACTTATTTAACCGACGAATCTGACTAGATTGATCAACAATACATATTTTGAAACAAACCGTTTTTAATACGCTTATTTTTATACACTTTGCAGGTATGAGGCACAGCTTAGTAGCACTGTGATACAACTATTTGCCAACTTCATTTGGACAGCGTAAGTATTTTTTACTATTTATTTTACTCATTCACTCTAAACGAGAGACGGAGAAAAAACTCACGTAATGTTAGTACTTTCTCTCTCCATCTTTAAGTGCTTACTCTTGCGTAGATGTGGACATCAAATGATTTTCATGACTCATGATCTTTCTTCCTCCCTACGCGCTGGCATGAAATAATAATAAAAAATGGATTTGAAAAATTTCGGGTAGCTTTTTATGTGCATCATGACGATGATGATGCACTATTTTGAGGATATAAAACAACTCTGTGACTTCAACTCATGTTGGTCACGAATGGTCATATATAAAAGCTACCAGTGTGTAGTCCAAAAGTCGAGACAATGAGTGGTAGATCTACGTACATAAGGACTGCACCAGTGCACCCACGTCTTTCCCGCCGAGCCATGACTTGACTTCAAGACATTCACGCGTGCAATTTTATGCTTTACACCAATTCAAGAGGAAGAAAAGGATGAGGTTTTTTGTACGTAGTAAAGATGTAATATACGAGGTCGCTGGCATGAAATAATAATAAAAAATGGATTTGAAAAATTTCGGGTAGCTTTTTATGTGCATCATGACGATGATGATGCACTATTTTGAGGATATAAAATAACTCTGTGACTTCATGTTGGTCACGAATGGTCATATATAAAAGCTACCAGTGTGTAGTCCAAAAGTCGAGACAATGAGTGGTAGGTCTACGTACATAAGGACTGCACCAGTGCACCTACGTCTTTCCCGTCGAGCCATGACTTGACTTCAAGACATTCACGCGCGCAATTTTATGCTTTACACCAATTCAAGAGGAAGAAAAGGATGAGGTTTTTTGTACGTAGTAAAGATGTAATATACGAGGTGTAGTGCTGAAATTATGACTATTTTCTTAGGAACATGATGATGGCTTAATAAACAAAACTCGTGGAAAACAGCAATAATTTACCATTAAGCTAAACTACACATGCAAAAACAGGCTATAAAAATACCTAGTTCAAACTTTAGTGTAGTAGTTTAGGAGCGATGGTGTATCAGTCGTAAAATAGGAAGCCACCTGGAAATCCTCTTACAACTCCATCCATAAATGCCTATCTCAAAATATGTGTATCTTCATCTACTCAGTTCAAAAACTTTTGCAGATAGTTTTGCTAGTTTACTTACCTCACTCTCTCTCAACTTTCTTAAGTTGGGCAGCATCCAAAACGGAGGGAGAATAAAACACGAAAGAAAGCACCTGAACATGATGATGAAATCAAGAAGTAAAACATTTGATTGGTTCTTAAGCACCGTTGATCCCAAAACTTTCTAAATGCACTTTCGTTGAGCCCTGTGGAAATTCTTGATTTTATATCAGGGAACTTTATGCTGAAACATTTACTACTTCCATCAGCAATGATACAAGCCAACATAAAATGCTGACATGTTAAAAATTTTAAACAAAAGGTAGTATGTTCATTCAGTCTGATACAACATGTTTTGATTTTATTGGCAAAATTCATAACTCCTTGGTTTGTTGGACAGTCGTTTCGGTCCACAAAGAAGTGTACGCTTCTTGAGGGGACCACAAAATGAATCGATTATTATGGAACTTTATGTTTTATTTTGATGGTGGCAGCAGTCACAACGCTCAAAATAATGCGTTATTAAATGTTCGGTCATATGAAGAAAAACAAAAAAAAATCGGGGGAAGGGAATATAAATCGCATGCACTTTTGGTAGGAATGAGAAGCAATGAAGTAAAGGGTTCAAAAAATGTCAACCGAAACAGTTTTCACTTGGCATTCCAGGGACGAACATAATATCGCATGTACAAATTTCGATTACTTATGCAATGCCTGCATTTGTCGTATATTACATTTGCAACAATTTTTCCTCGTCTACAAAACTACAAATAGGTTAGCCAATGTCTGCTATATTATAGACATTGGCTAAACTCTATAGACTCTATAGCAAACTATACGCCATGTTGCTTGATGCATTTTTGTGAGGCATACTACAAATAGTTTATAAAAAATCGAAGTTTTTTTTATTGAATTCATGTCTGGGACATACGCCTAGAATACTTATGAAATGAAGATTTCTTGTTCCCCATCTAAAAATATCCTCTTTATAGTAAAGTTGACGCATGGAAGAATGTATTTATTAAAGGAGTATATTTTATATTTTGTCATGCTTTTTTCTTTAGAAATCCAAACGGAGACGTGAAGTCACAGTCAAAAGCAGCTTATGGGATGATGGGCACAAGCTCCGCGTCAGCTTCTTCTTCTTCTGCCGGCAATAACGGTGTAACATATCCGCTCCCTTCGAAGGGAAGATCATCTTCTGCAAAGTCCCGGAAAGTCAAAGATGAACTCACAGGATCCAAAGATGACATTAAGGAAAATGGAAAAGTGGAAGAAGACGATGAACAACTACGACGTGCCAGTGCCGGAGCCCCACATAATAATAATAACAATCGAGTACGACTGTCCAGAGACAATATGATGACCATGTCGGGAACACAGATAGAATTAGACCATCAGCAACCTCATCATCAACAATATTACCAGACTAACCCAAAACCTATCAAAATACAATGGACCCCTTACGATCTAGATAACAAGGCCTATCTACTATTAGGTAACCGACATACTTCAATTCCCGTGTCATTTACATTCATTCTACTAATGCAGATTACGTCAGACGTGTTCACGATTTTTAGAAAAGTGATCAAGCATCCGGCATTTCATCTCATGCAGCAAAATCTATCCTGGATTTAATTTTACGCTTAACACATCTTTTTACTTTGTTACTGTCCATCTAAATGCTTCCACCGATAAAAAATGTACACATACCATACCGTAGAGCATCATGATATTACGTTTTAATTCGTTTTTTAGCAAAAGTAAAATGTTCCTAAAATGATGTGGGCTGAAGAAATGGTTTAGTCAGACAGGGAGAGAAAGCCGCAAGGACGGGACACGTAATTTTGCTGTACTTGTTATCGTGTTGTGTAATGTAATGTACGTCGTGTTCTCCTTTTGTTGTGGTTTTTGAAAGCAGGAAGTCACTTGAATTTTGCATGCATTACATAAAGAATAGCGTGGAGCGTGAACGTACTCGTCTATCCCTTTTTTAAACTGGAGAAAGAATTTCATTCTCTCTCCATTGCTCCATGAATTGAATGAATGTTTATGTTTATACGAAAAGGATGTCAGCCTCTTTTACGCAACGTTAAACTGCCACTTTACAAGGCTTTCCACTTTGAACTAATTAAAAACTCCATTTGTTCTTTCACTCTTGTCATCCACCACATAGACCACCACTATTTACAGCAATTTCGCACTTGTCTGAGTTGGTCGTGAGTGAATTGAGTATTTTATTTTCACTTGCTCTTAATAGCACCAGAGAGTGAAATTTTTCCCACATGAAAATTACTCTGCAATTTTCAATTTGCCATTTTACAAGAGTAAACTTGTTTTTTCCTACTTGATGGAATGTCAGCAAAATAAAATGTAAACTGCGGTCTTTCTCTCTCGTTTCTGACAATGAGTCTGATGTATAATGTGATTATTCATTTGTTCCAGAATATTTTACCCTGAGTTATTTCGTTTGTTTTGTATGTGTCGAAGTTTTAATTGGAATTATAATAGAGTTGGTGTTCTTCTATTAATCCGTGATTTTGAAAAATTACTTGGAAACTCTAGAGTGAAATCTTTGTTTTTGTAATTTGTTATGCTTTGGTGGTTGCTTTGGCCTAGTTATGCCAGTTCCTTTCACTTTACGAGAGTGTTTACCCGGACTCCGTGGTCAATTTTTGGTCTAGCTTTCTCTTTTCCCAATCCCAAATCCTTTAAAATCTTTTTGTTTTCCGATTTCCTAGAACTTTTTACAAGTTTTTGGTTACGTGTGCCATGTGTTCCGTCCGACGAGCTTGGGAATAATGCATTCATTCTTTTATGTTTGGTGCTCATTAAAGTCAGAAGAATTGTTAGTTATGTTATGATTGTGAGATTGCTTGAAGCATAGTCAAACTAATCAAGCAACCACAAAATTATTTCCGAGAACCCCACAACGGACATTTCATTGTTCTCGCCGATCAGGTTTTTTTTCCGTAATGCACACAGGGCACAGGTGTATGTAGTTTTCACTTTTTGTTGTAATTCATTGCGCCGTACGTAGATAGAAGGGCGCACAAGGTTTGCCAACAAAATTTAATTTTTTCATTAGGTAAAGAATATATGCCAATTTCTTGCATCCAACTACGACCCTTTTTTTCAAGGCAAAAAGCAATATTAGATGCGAGCGCAGGTATATCATATAAGCATTGTTTCAACAGGATGGTAAAACGTAAAATGATGAAAGGCTCCCTAGATACTTTGCCTCCTCTTTATGTACATTGGTTTAATGAATAAAAGAAAAAATGAACTTTTTATTACATTTCCTTCCACGATATTTAAAAGTTTTTTTTTTTCGCTGCACCCGCCCGCATCCACACTTTACTTCACTCCATCCATGATTCGCAAAAAAAAAATTTCCTCCTTGTTTGAGCTCTTTTATTCTTCATAAAAAGTTTATTTTTGTTTCCTTTCAAAGGAAAACAAGTCTTTGCGATCCGGTATTTTTTATACATATTTCATTATTCCTATCTTTCATCGAACCAAACCAGTCCAACTTTTACCCGGGCTTTTTTTAGGAAGAAGTGGTGAGAGCAATAGCATAGCATCATCATCATCATCCCTCGTATTGCAGCGTGTTCGAGGCTTTTTAAGTATATAGTAGATTATAACAAGCAATAATATTAATTGCCCAGTTCAGTTTCAGTTCTTATACTTTTACCATCGTTTCTTGTGGGAAAGAGTCGCTCTCTAATTTATTCCCTACTTTCTGACATCAAACGGGATAGCTTACAACATTAAACTCATACATCATCTTCAAAAGTGTGTAGATCCGTCGACAAAGTACACATAAGTAAGTAGATAGGTAGAAAGCAGGAAGGGTAGTTTTTAAGGACGGTTGCATTAAATATGAGCACAAAGTAAAGCGCAAAGCATTTTTCTCTGCTTTTTTCCACGTGTGTGTGGATAGATTCTTATATTCCTTTGAATTTCATTATTATTACAGATTTACGGCCTAAATTAAGAAACCATTACAGAGCTCACAAGCTCTCGTTCTGGATTTTCCTGGTGCCAGACTATCAGAAAAATTATGAGGGAACCAGTGCTGTAAGCCTTCACCACGAGATAAGTGTGCCAGGACAAAATGTATCAAAAATGTCTGTGATCCAGCCGACAATCTTTGCGTCAGGTTTGCAAGATACCGCTATGGGCCTAAACGGCGTTAGTGGTAATGGTAGCAAGAGGACGCGCTACAATTCATCTCGTAATGGAAATACGATCGATTCAGCGGGGAAGAAGCGTTCCGGTTCCAAGAATAATCAAAATAAAGCTGGAGGCAGCAATAACGAGATGGGTGCAGCCGGAGTTCCCATCGGGGATTCAGAAGAACGACAAAAGCAGCAAGATTCAGGTGCACCAACAAAGAGAATTACTTTAAGCCTCTTGAAAGGATTACAATAAAGCACATTATGGAAATTGTGCATGAGCAAGGAGAAATGAAAATGTTGTGAAAAGACTATTTTTGTGCATTATTATTTGTACTATACTACTCATGAATCAGGATCATGCTCATTATTAAAAAATTTCAATTGTATATTTCAGCGGATTTTCACGTTCCCCCAACTTCGACAGGGAGCATCGACCCACTTGAGGCACCGTTTGGCTTTCATACGTACTCAACCGCACTTTCCGTCACAGTTGCGATTGGTTTGTTAATATTCCTTACAACTATCCAAATCGTATTTTTTATTACGTGGTTAGGCACAGTGAAGCGAATATGTATTGATTTTACTTACTATTCGCCATAACTTTCAAAAAGGTCAATAATTGACGAATTGACCTCAAATGCTGAACAAGGGTTCCTGAAGTGTGTCCTGGGGACTGAAGTATTATCATTACTTTGTCATTATAAATGCAAATGATGACACGTGTTAAAATATTTTAAAAATCAATAATTCGTATTTTGAAACAAATACCTCATAATATGCCATTTTTTATAATACCATTTAACAGGTTGTTCCCTTCTAATTCTCAACCTGCTCATATTCGCAACGTTTTATTTTGAGCGCGAGAAAAGACGCCATGAGCATCGCCGCCAGAAACAGCAAATGGAAAGGGACGAATTCAAAGATGAACAACAACAGCAACATAATCAGCATCGTCATCAGCAACAGCAGCAAAGTGAAAGCTGTTGCAGTGGCAGCAGCCGCGGACCATTCTTTCGACAGCAGTCATCATCATCTTTACACGACAAATTTCCAATCCCGCTAACGACAAGTAGCATTAGTTGCGGGGGAAGTGCAAGTGCTAGTTTAAAACGGCGACGGGATAATAACAGTAGTAGTTACAACACTATAGGTGGTGGTGGCGGTGGTGGAGGATCAATCGTTTCAGGCAGTATAGGTACTCATCATCATGCTCATTCATCAGCGTTAGATGCTAGAACAACGACCACAGTGTTTTGTGAACATTATGTCGATGAAGAGGTTAATATGAACGTGTATAATGATTTGTGTCCCTCTCCCTATCTCTCAGAAATGGGTCGAAAGAATGTGCCTGATGACAACTTCGATCAAGAGCGAATACGAACTTTATCAAGACGGCATAGTGAAGAAGGTGACGGGATTGAGATGACACGAGCAACATCTTCTAAGCATCCGAGCCATTGCATGAACGACATGAGCTATGAAAAATATAGAAATTGTGGGAGTGCTAGTAGTACCTTGAGAAAACATTTCAGTAGTAATACGAATACGAACTGTGGTGGTGGTGGTGGTAGCACAAGTAACGCTGCTAATATGCCTTTGGTATCGGAAAGGGGTTTTGTACCAATTTCTCCTGCACCACCATGCAGCAGTAACACACCGACTTTCTCGTGTTCCCTGAGGACTCCTAGTGGAAGTCTACGTCAGAAGAGGAAAGCATTTGCGATTGCAACAAGCAGTAGCAGCAGCACTGGTGCTGGACCTCATTGCGTCTCAACCGCTGGAGGACTTAATGAATTTTCAATGTCAGATGTAATGGTTGAGCCGGTAACAAATGTGCCCAATTTTTCACCGCAATCCTCTACCACCCATACCTCCACCGCACAGCAGAACGAATTATTTGAGATTGCGAATATCCCCACGGCAGAGGAACTGATGCAAGCTCAAGCGGATATGTGTAATGCAGCAGCCTCAGTCGCTACAAATAGTAGCAATAGCCCGGCTAGTAATAATGATAGGGGCAGTGTCACCACCGTAGTCATTGTTCCTGATTTTGTCTCACATCACGAGTCACCTACCAACGCCAATGCCACCACGTCCGCTGGACATTTCTTTCACAATGAGTAGTGATGACGGCTGTGAAAGAAGACGAGACGAAGAAGAAAAGGCTTTATCCGATATGGAATGGAATTGATAGCATCTCTCTTGCTAAACATCCAAAAACCTTTCCATCTTGTCAACTTTTCACGCGACCTGAAAATCTAAACTTTGGTTTCCATGCTGTACGTACCAGCACACCAGAGCAGGATCAAAAACGGTTTTTCTATTTTCTCCTAAAGTCATATAACCGTCCCAACCATCACCATCACCATCAATGACAACAGCAGCTTTTCACAAAAGCAGTATCTGGGAAACGGCAGGAAGTTGAGGGGATTACCATCAACCACCATCACCAACACCGCCACCGCCACTATGAAAATAAAGCTTTCTATTGTATGGTGTTCATGTCTCCATTTGATGAGGACGACGACGGTCAGCAGCACAGTGTTTCATGTCACTCAATATGTTCGAACGAATCGATATCCCATTGTTCAATAAGTAACGTTTTTATGCCATTTCCTACTACGACTACTAGCTATAAATACGTACTTTTCCATCGGGAAAGTGAACATAAAAACTGAATAAAATGTTTTCTCTTATGCATTCTCACATTCTTTCACTGATTTTTTTTTCAATCTCAGCAGCGCAGCATTAGCTCGTGCCGTGTTCTCGTTTTTTATACATGCGTCCATTCTATTGTCTAATTTTGCTTACGTTCACTTCTTTGTTTTCTCCACAAAAAAAAAAAACTTTGCCAGCTTTCATGATTACACATTCCAGTCCAGTGAGATAATATCATTCTATCCTACACGGAAAAGCTGATGAGATTCGGATTATGCTTTTTTTACAAATTCGAGCAAATAGGCCAATATCAGACAGACAAGCGTTTGCATTAAGTATTAAGGTTTCGAATATTTAACGAAAAAAAAGAAAACTCATCTCGTGTTTTCTGGATAAGAAGAGCTCATCTATGAGTTTATAAGCAAACAACATGTGACTCTTTTTCTCTGTTCGTTTCGTTGAGGAAAAGTGTGCTGCTAATGGCAGTTTAATGGAATCATTGAGACGGTGCCAACAAAATTTTTATTCCTTTCCCGTAAACTTTTACTGAGGCCATCGTATCGTATCGTCAGTTCAGTTCCTCTTCCCACGTTGGAAACTACCCACGAACAAAATAGAGGAAGCAACCAGTCAATTCATTGAGTCACTTTTCTAGAAAATAAAACAGGAAAAAAATTGTGAGAAGGCTACCTTACATATTTGACTAGGGAAGGAAAAAAAGTCAAGTGGATCATCATCATCATCAGTTTAGGCTGGGGGTGGTCCCCTAAACAGAGCTTTCTCTGCCTTAGAGATGTATACAAAAAACCACAAAAAAAATCTACCTCCTCGCTCGCCTCCAATTTAAGTCGACGAAACAATAATGAAACAGAATTTTAGAGTATCAAGAAGAAAAGTTGAAAAAAGAGCAGTTGAATGGTTCTGAAGTTAATTGACTCAAAATGATTTCCAGCTTTTTCTCTCCCATTCCATTGAAAATGGTGGAAATCAAGATGTTTTGGCTTGAATTCACTTCCGTGAGTTCTTTTTTTTTCAAGTGGATTGGATGATGATGATGATCATGGTTGTGGTGGTGAGTGGTGGTGCTAGTGAGGAAATGAAAACATACTTGACTGACTACGAGGAAGAGAAAATTGCTCATGTTTTGTTTTTCAGCAGCCTTCGTTTTCAATGGCAAATGTTTCAGTTATTTCTGTATTTTTCTAATTCAAATACAGTGGTTTCTTTTTACATCTCCATTTCCGTGTCCGTAATTGATTTGCCGTTAAAAACAACACATTCAAAGAAAACTTATTACTCGTCAGATGTATTATATTAAATAATTTTGTAAAATGTGGGTTGCAAAAAACCTTGGAAAATGTAAGAATCCCAAAAAAAACTGACGATGAGTCTTTCAGTAAAAGAACGTAATACCCATTCAATAAACTGCTTTCACTTCATATTTTCACAGAAGTGCACACTGCATACCTACTTTTGCGCCTCAGAATTAAAAAGAATGGCATTATTTCCATCTATTGTGCACTTAAAATAATCTACTTATCGTTCAAAATTCCGGCTGCTTTTTAGAGTGTGAGCGGTAAGTACCATATGCTTTCTGATGATTCACTGAAAGCTGGAAGTAATAAGCTCTTTTTAAACACAGAGCTTCCCAGCATTCCCTTTTAAATCTGCTTGTTCTTCTACTTACGTAAGAAATGTCAGGTATCATCGATCTTGTGTTGCAGAAAAGTTTTTACAAATATTGACACAAATAACAACCTCATATTGGTCCCCTGGGTGTAATGTTGTAGACGTCATGCCGGCATTGTCTTTTTAAATGGAAAAGGTAACATGTTGCAAAACCAGCACCACCACCTCCTGTGACGGTTTACCTTACCAGCCATTTTTTTGTTGTAGATCGATCCGATCACTTTTACTTAACTTTTCCCAAAGTGCACAAAATCAAGGAGGTATGTAGGTTGGTTATATGATAATGACCACCAATCCCTTATCAAGGACTTTCATCATCATCATCATATTGGAAAAGTAGTTGTGTCCCATTTTCCCCGTTATCAGATTCAGAATGAGAACCCCTAGAGGGATGATTAGATCAGAGAGGCAAGGGTGAAGGTATAACACAGTGGTTTGCAATAATGACATAATTTGATACTTGGGACGACGAGTCATTTATAACAGCTTCATTAAATAATGAGGAAAGCAGAAACCCACATCCCACACATATTATTTATGACTTGATGAATACCTATTAGGGATTAACATAGCAAAAGTCCAAATGATTATTATGCTGTGTTCAAAATACTTAATGCTACTAATAATCTTCCAAAATGAAATATGACTTTGTTAAAGGTTCACTCTAGTCCTCCTGCTTTCTATTAGTATAGTTTCATAGGTGCCCATTTTCTCGAGCAGACGAAAATTGGGAAAGTACGTGCATAAAGTTTTTTTTGTGTTTGAAAAGTCTCATAGTTTTGGTTTGAAATTCCGATAAAGACTACCACATTAATCGTAAAATTCATTTCATGGTCTGTTAATTACTTTCCCGCGTGGCATATATCAAGACAAGCTCATGCTGATATCTGGCCTAATACTACTACAGTAAGCAAAGTATGTGTGTCCATGCCCTGCCTTCGAGTGCAATTATGAGGGAAAACTACTATATAATTTATGCTACTGCTCTCCCTCATATATTCTTCCTCCTGCAGTCCTACATTTGAGGTGAAATAAACTTTCCCTCAGCAGCAAAGTAATATAGTAGGCGTTAACTGCTCCTTTCGGCATTTCCACAACCTCCATCACGACTACGTAAAACTGCACACATGTTTAAACTTTTACTTGCTTTCCAGTCATCATCTTCATCTTTGTAATCATCATTGTGTGAAAGCGGTACAAAATATCGCCATCATCATATCTTCTCCTGATTATCACCACTATAATAGCTCTAGCTTCTCTCTTTCTTCAATCTCCTTCCTTTCTTATGTTATATCCTCCTGTTCTCAACGACTTCTATTACTTTTATTACTGCAATAATGTATGAATGAAAGTTTAGTAAATTGGATACACACTGCTCATTTTTCTTCTTACGCAGCAGCATTTATTGCGCAAAAAGGAAAAAAGAAAAGCACTCAAAAATGTCTTGTTTGGTTGGACCAGACTAGAACAAGCTCATTCTTTTCTCCTCAAATTCAAACAAAACATCCGGCACAGTGGATCCTTGCGGTGTCCTTCCTTTCCTCGCTTGTGTTCTTTTTTTCTTACATTTTCTGCACATGAAATGCTCATTCTCCTCTCAAGATTTTCAATGGTCCTTTCTTTTTGAATTGCGAGTACTTTGTCATGATTATTATCGCCGTGGCTCTGTCTGACTTTCTATTTAGCAAGTCATAATGAATCAGAATCAGAATCAGCCGAGAAATCCTAACGATGCGCTTATGTGTTTTCTGTTGCTCGTGTGTTGGTTGCTGTATTGTATGTACTTATGTGGGTGGGTGCTGATGAATGGTAAGGAATAAGATTCCTTTCATTTTCTTCTTCAAACTTTTCTTTGGATCAAGACAATGACAACGCCCGCTGCTGCTTGCATGCTTATCATTTCCTTTATAGCTCCATTTAAAATCTGAAATATTCATAGAGATATAATGAAACCGAGTTTCTGTTTGGCTGCAGAGGGCGGAAAGAAGGACGTTGAAAATGATTTGGGTAAGTGGAGAACCCTGTCAGTTTTATTTATCCAATATCATCTTCGGCTCTCAAAAGGAGGCCCCGGGGTGGATGGATAATTTACCATCACGTCTTAACTTTTTGACTCTTTCTCTCACATTCTTCAAAAGAATAAACAATCATGATGGTGCATATTACTTATACCTTGCAACAGGGTCGGATGGAATTCGATGCTTTACTCCTTCTACTTCTGCTATGATACGATTTTGACCTCGTCTGTTTTTTCAACACAGGAAAAGTAAATCTCTGTGGGAATTCTCAGAAAACTAAGGAGGAAAGATAGGATAGGTGCATATGGGATGCAGGCTTAAAGTGAAAGCCTCCATAGAGTGTCCATAAAAACTAGCTTTTCTAAAATAAAAACATGTACAAAGTGAGAAGAAGGGTTCCCCATGAAATATGCAATACGTAACAACAACCCGCCCCTCTCGAACGCCTGCCACGCACACTTGAAACATTACACGAAAATATAGAGACATTCCTACACTCACAAACTGCAAATAGATTCTGTTTTTTAGCATTTTGCGGGCCAACACCAACAACCTTAGTACCTACAATGGCATTTCTTCCTTTCTTTCTTCTACAGAAGAATAAGTTGAATAGCAAAGCCCTTATTTTTTCTAATGATAATAATAATAATAGTAAAAAAGGGAAGGCATTTATTGAGCAATATTGCCCTCTTGTTTCTTTTCCTTATCCCTTTCACACATTTCCTGCTGCGATTTTTTCAAGATTTTTTTTTCTTTCCGTTTACTTCAAAAAATCCCTCAGTTTGCAACGGAATCTTCTTGGGAAAATATAGTATAAGTAGGGGGATAGTAAATGGGTTACGAGATCAATTTGGTAAATGAGACTGGTTGCTCCTCAGAAAAGTGCATGTTCCACTAGACCACTTATCCTGATAGATGCATAAATATAAGTAAGCGGGTAAAAAAAAGTTTCCTTGAAGATCAGCAGCAGTAATATCACATCCTCAATGCTAAAGTAGAGAAATCTGCCAAAAAATATCCACCTTTTCCAGAATTTTTTTTTTCAGTTTTCTCCTTTGACTTGGCTTGTGTGCTTCTAATACCTAATGGCATTACATTCGAGATTCGACTCGCCTTGGTTTGGTCGTTCTATAAAGCAGCGTAATGTAATTGAATGTAGTCTTGAGAACGATCGTCAATAAAGGTTTCAATCCTTATGTATTCGTTTGATCTGTAGCAAACAAATCGAACCGGACGAAGGCAATGCGATGACGTTGTGTATTGATGCTACAAAAATACTTTTCATCCAAGAAGGAATAGAAGAATCCGAATGGCTTAAGCGAGCGGAGCGGAAGTAGCTGCCATTCATTTTTACTCATTTATTGATTTGAACAAAACAAGGTGCAAATACAATACAACTACGACCCGCAAAAAATCCACTATGGTCAAATGTATTGTGAAAAGTGTGCTTTTATTCTGATTGTAATTTCAATCTTTGTTCGCTAATATTATTTTTATGAGAGGCCACGCCACGTTCAGGTTGTTTGTGGTATGGGAGTCTATGGCTATTTTCATTTTACAAAAAATAAAACAGGACGATGCTCTTCAAAGAAATGTTTTTTTTTCTTTTGTCAGCGTAAGAAAGGGAAAAAGCAAAGAGAAATATGATAAGTACACAATTCAACAAAAAGAGATTTTCAATGATGCCATTCAAGAAGAGAGAAACAAGCTCTTCAAGGGAAAAACATCTCATGAGGGGTATAGAAGTAAGTGCAAGTAATCCTTTTATAAGCAGTACCGTTTCCATTACCAAAATATCTCTACGCTTGAAAGAGTCTCTTCAACTTCAAACCAGACCAGGCCAGACCAAACTAGAGAAGGACACCAATAAAAAAAACCTTGGCAAGATATTTTCCCCCAAGAGATGGGAGAGCCAAGTCCCACTTAAAAAATGAGTTTGTAAAGGATGATGAAAAATTGGAAGTTGATTGAGATTGAGATAGTTTTTTTTCAAAGTAGAATGAAGGAGAGACGAGACACTTAATCTTTTTCTATCATCTATTTGTAGGGTCACTAAACTTTACGCAAAGAACGATATAGTTTTTAGAAATGATGATGTGCTCGTTCTTCTTTGTTGTGATTACGCTACACCAGTTACAGTTGCAGGGAGGAAAAAGCAAAGCCAGTGGTACCTGACCATGGATCACATCCAGGGCTTAAGGATCAATGAGCTCCTCCACTTAATGTAAGTTTTAGCCCTGGAAGAAGAAACGATTCTACAAATAAATAGTACGAATACTTCTCTGCAACATAGGTCTGGAAAAATTGAGCTTTGTTTGAACGCTTTAGTGAGCAAACGCGCACCTACAACCATATCCCTATAGGAGGCGAGGAGTGATCCGAAAAAAAAAGAAATAAATAGAAAGTTTTCCCACGAGAAGTGTAAGCTGCAGCTAATGTGCTCATCAGAGACGTAAAATGTCGTAATCAGTCATCATCATAATGTGTATTACCGAAGAAGACGAAGGGGAAGAAAGAAAAGGGAAGGAAGTAGAAATGAGAAAAAGGACCTCCCTATCTACATGCATCACGGAAAAATAGCGTTTGCTCATGCCAAACTCATGTTAAGATATTATTAATGTCTTATGGGCCACAATAAATTACCATCCAGATCCGGCATCAACAGCCATACACCTTGTCAAAAGTTAGGGGGCTTCAAAGGGGATACAAGGTTAAAGTTTGGCTTGGTTGTGTGAGAGTTGAGATAGCTATCAGCAAACACTATCCACCAAAGAAAATGAGATACTTTTGACGTGCGTGGGTCATAGGCTTTGAGCTACGAGTGAGCGAAAACAATCCCGGACAAAGAAGGCCATTCTCGAGGTACGAAAATCAGATACTTCAACTTAGTGACGCAAAAAAATATCAGGTACAAGGGAATCAAACCAGGAAGGGATTGCATGAAATGAATATACAAAATACAAAAGGAAGAAAATCTTTATGAAAATGCGTACAACATTTTTTTTACATCGAACCCGCTTCTAACTCGCGGAATCTCTTTTCCAAAAGAAGTAATCTCTTTAAATCCAATTTTGGACTAGAACATCCGGAAAATACTCAGAGTTCAGTTCAGTTCTGCAGTGCGCCATTCATTTTAAAACATTTTCTTTCATCTAATCTTATGAAAAAAAACTCAAAGTATCTGCTTTTCACAATTTCTAAGCATAATAACATCATGTTCATGGCATCTTGATTACCTGGCAAGAGTTTTAATGCCTTATGATATGAAAAAGCTGAGCTCCTCTTACTTACTTCGTTATAATATTCGCTTGTCATGTCATCGCCCAAGAATATTATGATCATGATCATGATCGCCATACACCAATGAATATAAATTACCTGTGTTATGTTTACTCCTCTCTTATGAATTCATATTTTCATGGAAAGCAGCCTGTCGAGAAATATTAAGCTTTGCTCGTGGATCAAAAATATTCTTTTTTGGAAAAGTAGCTCAGGAAAAAGAGTTTTTCAAAATATGACGATATTCAAGCTACGTTAATAATACATAAGCTTCTGCTTCCACATCCCCGTATTTACTTACCTTAATAAAACGTTCAAAGCTCTTTCCACTTCATTTGATCAAACTTTCAAAAAATTCGCTCATTGTTGTACAGATGAAACATGAAAGACACGTCCATCTAATGTTTGTTGCCAACTAGTGAATAAATTCTTTTAAAATCAGTTTACCTTGATTCTGGAAATTCACATTCGTTCAAAAACCCTTTCTTTTTTTTATCATTGGAGGATCAGGAAATGCACAAAGTAAATCCTGAGGTAATTCGGTTTCACTACTTTCATATGTGTATAACATAATTTTTTATTAAACTGTAAAGGGAATTGTGCATGATATGGTTTTATGCTCTAGTTATGCAAAAGTGTTTTGTATAGGGTTTTTACTGCCTCGTTCGAACTCACTTAATATGAATGTTTATGGAATGTAAGGTGAAAGGGGAAGATTGGTTTTTGCCTACACGTGTTGAAACGCGAATAAAGTGAGGTTTCCAAGAAAGCTGTAGCAATAAGCAATAGCGTTTTTGCCAATGAAAAATGAAGAAGGTAGTAGTACAAGACAGGAAATGCATAAAACAGCCGTTTACAGGCATAATTGGTAAATCAGGTTAGAAAGCTAACATGTAGCTACATGATTGCATTATGCATGGTGGGGAGCAAGAAAGCAAGAAGTCAAGTCTTCAAGTCGTCCATCCACGCCAACGATGGTGCCAGCTCCCTACCAAGCTTGCTTCAGGCAAAATCGTTTTTGTGTATTATCAAACTAATTCAATGAGCAGATGCGTTTTTTCACAGAGGGAAAAAGAAATCACGGTAGTCACTAGTCCTATTACAGCGATTCTATCCAGTGTCCGTTGTCCATGATGGAAGCCTGCTGCGACGGAAAACGAACGCTCTTTGCAAAGTGGTTTGATGTTGGTCTTCTGCTCTGGTCTGGGTCTAATGTAAAATGTAGAAAAAATATTGACATTGTGCTTTTACTACGGGGGTCTTTTATGCGAAGAGATGTTAGCTATTTTACTTTTTTTTTGCCTAAAAGTTTACCTTCACCCTTCCATTTCCGATTGAGTGGGTGTTGCCTTCATTTATTCTCTCAAAGTTTTGCTGTGATTAAAGTAGATATAACTTGACTCGACTTAACTCATGGCTCCACTTTGTTTCCCTTGACGTGCGTGCGTGTGTATTTGCAGATTGTAGGCGGGGGAGTTATTAATGAATTAATAAATTGATGGAGTAAAGTTATGCAGTTTGTGAAGGATCATAGCTTCTCTTTTTATAGCAGGGAGGGTGGGCGAGATTTGATCAAGATTTTTTTGTGAAAAAAAAAAATTGGTCGACCCTCTTATGACTTCATTCTTAGAAAGGGTCATGGAACTACTGATGTGCAATTTGAATGAAGCAATAACAATTTGACGAGAGGCATTTGCATTCATGCAATTTTTATCTTTAGCGTATGCGCAAATAAATTGGAGTAAATGACTAGCACCAGCGCTCTGCCTAAATGAAATCAAGGAAGAATAATGAAAGTATGAAACGTCTGCTACTGCGGAAGCGACAAATTGAGAGAGAAGATATCGTTTTCTTAGAAATTGGAGTTGGTTAATAGTAAGTTTGTTTATTGTACACGTTTTTTATGTACGTAATGAATGAAGGAAGTGGTGGTTTGCATCTCGATGAAGGAAAGCAAAACTATTCATAAGAATTTTGTTTACGACAACGACAACTTGCTTCGAGATCATTTGTAAGTACAATGCAATGCAAGCTGGTATCAGCACACCGGAAAGGATAATTTTCGTATTATGTTTTCACTTTCATCTCTCCCAATGTTCCTTTCATGAGATGAGTGCGTCGCTTTTGCGTTTGTTTTGGGGAAACCGGCCAAATTGAAGCTGTTTAGAAAGGAAAAAATCAAAATGGTTTATCTATGCATAGAATGTCTCCTGGAAATGAAGGAATGAAATATTAATGGAACTGCTCAACGAGACTGTCCTCAACTCGGCTTTAGAGATAGTACCCGGAAAAGTTCGTTATGGTCATAAAGACTTGAACATTTTCACTTCCTCCTTTGCCGCCAACGAATCTGAGGTTAAGCTTACGCTTCTGGTAATACACATACGAATATGTACTGTGAGACTGGATTTGTTTGCGGCGCGGCATTGTGTTTCTATTTATTACGATTGCTGAATTTGGACATGAACCTAAGTAAGTACAAACAAAAACAAACGAAGCGGATTGCGGACAATATACATAATTTATTATAACTTATAACATTTGTTAGCGAGTAGAAAACTTTGAACCGTTAATTAATTTTGTTTGTAAAAAATTTGACTCAAAATGAGTAGTGTAACGCAAATTCATTCAATTTTTTCTCGAGACTTAATTTCAATTCATCTTATATGCTTCGGATAAATTAAAACAATTATAATTTTATAACCGAGTGAAGAATCTTAGAAGTGAGTGTTTCGTGGTCTCTTTGTGATCATTTAGAAAAAAAATGTTGATTCCTTTTCAGTTCATTCTTTGTTTCCCATATCATTTTGTGGGAAAGCAGTTTGACATCCTGTCTTTTCATTTTACATCGAACGTGACTTTTATTGATCCTGAACTTTCCAGAGTTGATCAGACTGACTAACAGGACTAATTTTACACGATTCCGACATTTTGTTCGTATAGGGAATGGTAAGACCGTTCCTTTAGTCAACCAGAGATCAAAATTCAAAAAGACTGCAGAACCATGTTCACTTGTTCGCTTCGTTCCGTATCGTTTATGTACACATAACTGTAAGGATAAATGGCGCATAATATTTGCCTTGTGTGTGTCCTTGTCCCGTAATCATAATAGAGCATCTGTGATGAACAACTTAAAGAAGCAATTATGATCTAATAAATTTAGGAAAATTACGACATTTATTTTCTCCGAATAGCTTCTCCCTCACCAGAAGGACGAACCCCTTTGGTCGTTACACACTGGTTCGAGAATCAAACTGGTTTCTGCATTATAATTCCAATGATTTATATCTACCGGAGTCCATGAATTTGACTGGCCAACGGAATTTCTCTCCTCAGCTTCCACAATCCACATCCACCGCACTGCAAACATGATGATGATAATGTTCATCCATTCCAAAGTAGCTATCTGGAGCAAACCAAAGCAGACAAAACACGTAAACAAGAGGACAACGCAACGACTTGGAACAATTTAGTAGAGGGTTACATAACCAAAAGGTATAGGCACTTTGGTATTATGATGGACGAGTTGGATCATCATGCACCACTGCACCGGCTTTCCCAGTACCGTCAGTAGTTACTATTGGTTTGCTTTTTTTACAATAGAATCAAAATGAAAATCCAATTGAATGAAGTAGAGCAGAGCTGGGTGGTGGTTGCCGCTGTCTTCTCCTTTGCAGAAAACGAAAAAAAAAATCAAGCCAAACGCAAACCACAAAAAAAAATCTAGAAAGTATGTTGCAGCAGATCCCTTATCAATTTTACCATCATCATCATCATCCTCATTTTCCTCCTCCAAAGTCGATGAACGTATCGTTATAAATTCCGATGAGGAAAAACACGACCACATAGATAGATACGGTTGGACCTGTAGTACCCTTTTGCTCGAAGGGATATGGATAGAAGCAAGCTTGTTGTTGTCTTGTAAAGAGTCAAGTTTATGTCGCATGTAGCCCTTCCGCTTTGACTCTTCCTTCCTAGCAAAAACCTTTAGGAATGTTACCGTTACCGTTGTGTTCTGTTCTGTTCTCTGTTGTTCGAAGAGGAAAACCACCGGCATGCATCACTAGACACTCGGACCATAAAAGCGAAACCGAAAAGGCAAAGTCTAGAGACCCAGTCCAACAATATGATTTACACCCCACATATTCTCTCGCTGTTTCTCCCTCCAGACAATAATCTCAAATGGCCAATAGAGCATTATTGTTTGGGACGCATTTTGCTAATATAATGTAACTGAAAAAAAAAATAGAATGAAAAAATATTTTTACTTATGCTTTCACTATTACTAGTACTGCTGCTTCTCAAAGCTATAAATTCATCGTTCCAGTCCAATTTTACAAACTAAAATTATTACACAAGCCATAGTTTGCATGACAGATAACGCTTCTAAGCATTTAAACCAAGGAGGGTAGAAAAATGCAAACTATGTTATGTACTACGATTACATTCCACAGAGGAAAAGGAGGGATTCGAAGCCAAGTCAAGCTATTTGCCTTTCGTTTTGTCCCCGCTGGGTTCATTTAAATCAATAAACTTAGGTAATAAAGCTAAAACTCCCAGGATGGAAGTCAAGTCATTTAGGCAAACAAAAAAAGGAGGAAAATGTTATAAGTTTTAATGCCTGGGAGTACTACTACATGGTTTAAAATTTATTTATGACTTGCCAACTACATGAATTTGAAATGTAGGCTATAAACTTCAAGGTTCTAATGAATGTAAGAAGTTTTTCCCATCCTCATACATCTCTTCGATAAGGTATAGAAATGAGCCTATTATATTATTATGGATGTGGATGACAATTGACAAGGGTCATTTTGCATGTTCGCGAATTGCATGTTCTTTCCTCCTCTCTCCACCGCCTTACTTACGGGTTTTCCGATATTATCATTCATTGCCCATCAAAGTAAAATACGGCAGTGGAAGTTCTTTTCTTTAAGGGAAAGTCTCGTGGAAGGGGTCCAACAAAAATCCAGAAAAGTTTTGCAATCGTTCCTTCGTTCACGTTCGTCAATGAATAACTGGCTCAAGACTCCGCAGCTCTCTGGAGTCACAAACAACTTTCATTGTTGCTATTAAATTTAATTAGCTCATATAATTGGAGTTTGTAAAGTATCACGTTCTGTAATTGTCAAGCACATATTTCAGCAGCATCACATTAAATACAGCACAAGTAATTTATATCGTTTTAAGCATAATAGCCACACTTATAACTGCAATACTTACGTTAGGTAAGTACCTTTACCTAATATTCTTACTAGAGCTACTACTGCTACATTACATCCTACTTCAATCTCAAAAGTCGTGTAATAAAATTTATGAAATAAAACAGGATCACACCAATAAAACCTAGTGGGACTACTCGACTCAT
Source organism: Seira musarum (assembly GCA_027743895.1). NCBI lineage: Eukaryota > Metazoa > Arthropoda > Collembola > Entomobryomorpha > Entomobryidae > Seira > Seira musarum. The sequence goes on along the minus strand of JAHZMX010000871.1, from coordinate 21,763 downwards.
GCTTTCTCCTCTCTTTGCTTCGTCTTCAACAAATTCCTTTATGAATACGAATTCCCTTGACGCGACTAGTACTAAAAAAAGAAAGTTTTTTAGAAGTGAAGTGGGAAGAAAGCTGCGCTTATAGCTTATTAAGTTTTTCTTTCAAGCAGGCAGTGGCTAACCGTGGCTCTCGCGGGCCCTGAGGGAGAATCTTAAAATGGGCCCCCTAATTTAATGCTTTAAAAAGGAATTTTTTTATTTTGACAAAAAGTCTACAGAAACTGCATTTTTACACTCTAATCGATACTTATTTGTCATGTTTCGAGAACAGTTTAAAGTTTATAACAATTTAAGCACCATTTGAAAGAATTTAGCAGGATGTTACCAAAGAGCGAGCGGAGCGAGCCGATTTTTTTAATAATAAAAATTTGCGCCTCTCATATTGTAGAATGTAGAACACCTCGTATGTTGCATCTACGTTTTTAGCTAAGGGGGAAAGCTTCTTCATGAGATACTACAAGTGCTGTAATTTTCAAAATGTCTCGCTCATCAGAAAACCTGAAATCGACCAAATTATTCGATTTCGGCTTCGACCACATTTGTTTGCAATTCTTGATACATTTTTATTTTACTCGGAAACCCCACTTCCAACACGTCAATAAACTCCTACGGAAATCTAAATAATAGTCTAATGATTTTGGTATTTAAAGTTTGGATTTGCCTTGCAGCGAGTTGTTCAAAATGATCCAGAAAAATCGGGGATGAAGAAAGAATGTAACCGTAAACTTTAGGCAACAAGCGTTCTTAACTCCTGCAAAGAAACCAAGGTAACTAGAACTGTCAACTATTAGCTCATTTGGACCTCCGATGTAAGGACCATAGGCGCTAGGTATTCATTTCCGGGCCAAGTCCATGGCTCAACTGGCCAGCCTGAACAATTTATGAAAATTAGAGGATTCGATAGATTGAAACTTGTAAATTTTTTTTGGTGGAAGTTTGAAAATTTGTTCAGGTTCGCCAGTTGAGATATTCGGTGATGTTGTAAGGTGCCATACATTTAGCATTTTTTGGCTTGGAAATGAATACCGGGCGTCAATGGTCCTTTGTCAATCAAGAGATAGCTTCTAAAATAATGAATTATCAAATGAAAGAGCAATGTCTTAGACGTAGAAAACAGTTATTATAAAGCCTATGGTGTGCATATCCAAGAAGATAAATGATAAATCGGGAATACTCATTCATCATAACTAAATATAGAAGAAATGGCGAGCGAAGCGAGCCGGAAAATTTTTTCATATACAAAATTAGGGGGCCCATTTCTTGTTTAATCGGGGGCGCAAAAGGGCCCCCACCCCTGCGGGCCCTGAGGAGGCTCCTCACCTGGCCTCATCGTTGGTTAGCCTCTGCAAGCAGGTTAATAATGTTCCAAAAGCGTTCCCTTTCGTTCTTTCATACAGACGACATTCTTTGTTTTATTACTTGTGAGTCGGAGTTGAGTATCCCATAAAAATAAAATTCCCAACGAGTTCCTTACATTTTCGAATGCTTTTCATTCAACTCAAAATCCTCATTGTTAATACCATATCTTAAACAACAGGTCTAAAATACTCCCTTCCGTTCTAGCTTTGTTATTATGGCTGCTGTTGGTGGTGGTAGTTTGGGTAAACCAACCACCATTTCGACATGATTTTATTCAAAAGATGCTTGATAAAATGAAACATTTCTAATGTGGAGCAAACTGGATCCGCCGGACTGGCCGTTGTCTGAGAACGGAAAATAGGTATTTGAAGTATGTATTAAAAGAGCAGCAAGCCCTGCCCCAGTCAATATTTCTTGTCTTCTTCCGGGAACTGGACAAACGGCACGCCATTATTATTGCAAAGACTGTGCTTTTCAAAGCTTAAAATACAATCTTCTTCGACAGCATGTGCATGTCCTTTGCCCTAAATACGGAAAAAAACTTGAGAAACTTGGGTTTCAATAAGAGCTTTCATGTCGTCGAACCATGGATGATGATAGAGTACCGGATATAACCCTTCAAAGTTTACAGACTACTGAAATAGGCTTTATAAGTGTATTCTAGTGGGTCCATAGGGAAATGGCAAATGACATCATGATCACTTTTACAAACAAGCAGTATTTCTTGTGAATTGCGTACAAAAAGAAATCCTATCTGTCCATCACGGGGCATGGAGAGATCAGCTCAGCAATTGATGCGAAGCAAGCAAAACAATTTCATGCTATAACGTGAACATGACAAACTGCAAAAGGCATAAGTAAAAGAATAAAGAACAGGAGCAGATGGCCTTTTGGTTCGCTTTTCTGGCTTGAGCAAAGCTCAGCTCAGCTTCATCTCTACCATGCAAAGTCGGCATATGGAACAAAGTCACTACACATGCATCTCATCTCCCCTTCCAAAAGTCCGCTGCGTTCAAATAGCAGCTATGTTAGTTTGCTGGTTTTACCATAATTGTACCAGTTTGAGATAATTATGTAATTTTCGTGAATATTTTAATTTTTTTAAATGCATCATATAAATACTCAATATATTTCCTTTGCAATAATGCTATATTTAGGTATTTGCATACGTTTTTAATACCTATAAACGCAAATAAAATACTTGGTCATTTACACATTAGACAATGTATTTTGTAGGGGGTACTAAAGTAGTGATGAAAGTTTATGAATTTATTGAGGCTGTGAATGGAAGGGATGAGTGCGTGTTTTTTCGGTTTCATGTTAAATTACACTACAAAGAAGCGTTTGCAGTTTGAAATTGCTAAAGAAATGAAGGTAATTTTAAGCACACTTCTTACATTTCGTACATTAGATTAATTAAATGGAACAAGAAAATTCGTTTGCTCACATTCACCATCATGATATGATGATGTGCAATTTAAAATGAGGATTTCTGAAGATGGTTCACTCCACACACATCCCACATGAACGCATTCCGCATCACATCCGCTCTCTTTTAACAAAATGTAGTAAAAATTGAATCATCAAACAGCTCCATCCCTTTCGTCTCACTGCTATCCCACAGATGGACTACGACTCGCATACTTCTCTCATCGACTTACTGGCTTGATGACATCGCCGATCATAGATGAAGTAAAAGTGCTCTCAAATGATAGCAGAACTACTTTTCAACTTACTACTCCTGGTGGAATGAAAACAGCTTTTATTCGGGTCTCTCATCTCAGATGTAATAACTTTCTCAAGTTTACGATTTCATTAGCTGATAAATGGTTGAAATGAATGTTAGTGCGAACAATAAAAGAGCATGTAAATACCTAGGAAGATCCATGAGAAGAACGCTTTTATTAGATCTGGTTCAATTTCCGCTGAAATTGGAGGAACCACATTATCTTATCCTTTTCAAGTCATTTCAATAGTATTTGTTAGAATGTACCTACTCTATCCTACCTCTACCTACCCTAAAAGTATCCTTTTTTCGTCTTTACCTTCAAGTCAAGTGAAAATGAAATCGTTGAAATGATGATCAGTATAGGAAACGAGCTGAATGAAATACACACTCGATTGAAGCCTTCATAAAAATATAAAAATTCATTTATGCCCAACCAGAACGAGGTGAATTAGAAGATTGAAAAAGGATTTCGAAGAAACGAAAAGGTGAAACTTTTTTTTTTTTGTTAAAAAATAACAAGAAAAAGTAATCTCATTATAGTTCCCATTCCATTCTTACTTTTTGCTGAACAGTAACATGGCAGTGGCAATAGAAGTCGTAGTAGTAGCTCTTTTAGTAGTACTTCTTGTTGTTTTGATGGACAAACAACTTTCCTTTTTTATTTCCTTTAGAGCTCGAAATAATACAGACAAACTGAACTGCCTTAGTTTCAAATTAAAATGTATCCAATACAATTAGATGTGCCTCTGTACGGTCTATATTATGTCGTTCTTTTAGAACTTCGTTTCAAGGTACGACTATAACTATGACGTACGTTTTAGCATTATTACCTCACTTTCTTTATCCACCAAACAGGTTGACTGTTTACTTTTACAAAAGTTAATATGATTACCTATATCCCTTAGTAGAGTTAGAATAGCAGAACATTCAAGAAAGGAGAACATTTTTTTTAAAAAGAACTTTAAAAGCATTCATTCCGAATTCCCATTATAAATAGTACTGTTACTGCTGTACTGTGAATTCACTCACTTTCATTTATTCAAGATAAATCTAATTCTGAAAGTGGGCAAATGACGATGTACCGCTCTGCTCTCGTTCACTCAAAACACATATTTAATGTTTTTTTCTTCTTCCTTCCTCTATTCATGATTCAGAAAGGTTTAAGACGAAGAGGAAATGAGCAATGGAGACGAGTGAAATGATGACCATTAAGGCTGTAGTGTTATAGTACGAAAGAGAAAAATAGCGACGGACGTTGTAGGAGCCTAAGCTGTTATTTTTTTGATAATATTCGATAATAACCTTTATGATTCCAGCAAATAGCAGGCGGAAGAAACATAATTTCAAGTTAGCTCTGAAGAATAGTGTATTATGGTAGTGCAGCATAGAGAATAAAACCATGTTTTGTGTTACTCACCATCTGCAGTAGACAGTAGTTAGTAAAGTTGTAAAAAATTAAACATTTAAAAAAAGTGCATGCATACTGAATTGAGCTGAGCATGAAACGTATAATCAACTGCTCACACTTTAGTTTTAGTGGTTTGTAGATTTAGATCGCAAGGACGTAATCAATCTTTGCGAGAATGAATATTTTCCTTCTAGTTTTGCTTGATCTGAAGCTAATATCCGCACACATTTGAATTTGGAATGAAATAAATGCGAATTTAAAAGTTCACGGAAAGGGAATTGTTTCGTTTTCGTTTATCAAATCAAGAGTGAATTTTTAGTGATGCCAAATCAAAGGTTCTAAATTTAGACAACTTATCAAGAAATAGTATGACAAGAATTGAAATTAGAATGCACTTGGAGATGAAATATGAGTTGATGTCCTATAATAGTTGGTTCCTGTTTATCCAAAGAGTGGCCGTGGCCTGGCCATTCAATAATGTTGCTCTTGCTTTTACTTGCTGCTCTTGGTCTCAATTATTGTGCTTATATTGTCTGCTTTATTACACAAAAGCTCTCGTATACATTGGAGTGAAAGGTAGCTGGAAAAAAATGTTCCATTCTTTTGTAGACGACTTTTCCCCAGTTTTTCGCGCAAACTAAGATAGGTTTACAAGAAGTAATAAAAGTCGACCCAGAGTGAGAGTGATCACAGGTGTGGGCTTAATGGGCCTCATAAAGCTATCAGTAAAAATCGCCATAATAGCTAAGCATTAAAAGAAGAATAAGTTGGTGGATGAAGGAAGAACGACGACAACTGGAAGGGGCTTAAAAAAGCATTGTATTGCATATCAACGCAGTAGCTGAAGCTATATTTGTACTAGTCCTCCTCCTCCTTCACAACTCTGATATGATGATGATAACAAGATAGCGTATAAAACCTTGCTCTTGCTTCTTGCTCCCAACTCTTTCCGCTTGAACTGATAAGTCAAAAGTATACAGTTTTCAATGAGCTGCGAGGAAAATATTTTACTCGGGAAATTCATGGAAGTAAACAAAGAGAAGCAGTAAAGTGAAGGTCTGGTATGGTATGGCGTGGCAAGGCATGGCTTGGTGATCCCTTCATAACCACACAAAACATCAAGGGCATTATATATGGCTTAATGCGTGCATTAAATACGGTGTACGTTATTTCATTTTTAACGATATTGTTCCTTCCATCATCCACATCATCACTGAAATGGCAGTAGTTGGTATATAGCAGTCGTGGCCGCCATTATTATCAACTGTCGCCATTATAATGGAGGTTGTAATGGTTGTTGTTTTCTTGACACTGAATTACTACTTTTTCGGAATTCCAATGAAAAGAACACAGTGCTACCTAAATTTTCTCATTTTCATCACATCAGCTTTCACCCTAGAAATGTGGGACGGGTTAACGAGGTCGCATCTTTAACTATGCATTATTATGGCTGACATTTGGGTGGAAAAATAATGGCTCTAGATTTTTACGTGCTAACACCCCATCCAACGTTCGCTAATTTTACAGCAATTTTTTAAAGCTCGTAATGACAATTAAAGGGCAATTTTTTCCCTCTTGTAAGAGGATGCGATCAACGATGAGATCGTTGCACTATGCTACTGATGAAAGGGAAGAAAGAAATCGCCAGCATAAAATGGTAGTTAATTTTACGCATGCCAACGTAAAAATGCATGCATGCTTTTCCACTCACTACGATACGACTACGACCGATCCATAGAGCCGCTATTAAAATGTCAGTAGGACAATTATCAGAAAGTGAAATATGGCTGTAGTCGTAAAAAATATATCATATCTGTTATTGATGTATTAATGGGACACATTAGTCTGGTGATGATGGGTGCACACATTTTCAACGGAAAATTATCTTTTGCGATGCGATGATACCACTCGTATAGAGGGTGGCGGGTATGGCTTCTCTTTCTACTTACTGGCATGGCATGGCGGCAGGGATTGGGCCTGGTCGACGGGTGTGAGGCAATATGTATCTGCTGTACAAATTGTATGCATCTTAATCTATCGAAAGGTTGCACCCATACAGAAGTAGCAGTAGTACATAGTAGTATCATAACATGAGTGCTTTCTCTTTCGTTGACGGTTTAGTCATATCGTATGGGACGAAAAATAAGTGGTAGATTATTTATGACTGGAAGTAGTCGCATTTTAATAAAAATAAATGTAGCATTGCCTTCTCCACTTATGTATGGAATAGAAAAGGCAGAGAGCAGAAGAGGCAATGGCAAGAGCACTATCGAAGACAGTTTGTGTTCGTATTAAAGCTTTGTTGTCTTCTTACTCGTAGTATTTTTTTTCTCAGTTGGATGATACGATGATGTTTTCACTGGCTCTTCCAAACACAAAGCTAAGCGTAGCGATGCTCAACTAAACTTTTCTTGGATGTGTAGGAAGCGTGAATGATTTACAGATTTGTATATTGCCGCATGATTTATGAGATCGTGAACGGCATATGACCAAAAGTACTCCCTTGTATAGATAAGTATTTAAAGAGAAGTTTATCGATCGATTGGATTGAATCTAATTGGGTGTTGCTCCATCCCATTCTACTCTTCTGAACAGAGACTTTACTAGCTCTCGACGGAGAAGAGATGAATGAAAAAAGGACACTTTTTTCTTTAATGAAAAATGCTTTACTATTAAGGCTCCAGCTTACTCACTTTCCTTCGCTGATATTTTTTCTGGTGCTGGATGAGAGGGAGCGATGAGAAAAATTAGATTTATGAGGATAGATTCACCGGAAAAAACGCGACGTCAGTTGCATTGAAAAGGGGAAAACGGTTGGATTTCATATTCATGTTTTTCTTTCCAGGAAAACGGTACTTTTGCTATTTTAGTAAAAGTAGTAGTTATAGAAGTAGTAGAGTAGCACCCTCGTCTTGTCTCCTTCACCATAAAAATGCGAAAGTAAAAATATCTAGAATTAGGTCATTGTTTGTCTCGACTCACTTACTATCACCACCAAGCCATGCCAAGCCACCCCCAAGTTTGGCGGCGCTCACTTGAGAGTGCAGTCAACTTTCCCAACGTTTTTTTTTACATTAAATGAAAGTTCAGGAAGTAGAAAAGTGCTAATAAAAATCAAAGTGATGAATAAATATCCGCCGCGCACCAAACTTAAAACTTCCAGCATTCTTTATAAACTGTTTACTCACGTCGAGGTAAGAAGATTTATCCGATCCCAGATCTTCGTATTGATTGCTTTCTATGACTTTTGGAGAAACGTGAAAATTTAATGATTTCCTCCTAAAAAAAGCAAGGTACTTGCTTCCTTGATATGGAGTGAATGTGGTTTTTAAAGTACGGTTTTTAGACTCTATTTGTACATGGGCTCAATAGGTGTAAAAATTGCCGCACCAACCAAAAGAAAGTTGATGCAAAGACATTGTTCGATTATAACAGTTCCATCGGAAAAATCATTTGATAGGAACATCTATCAGGTATTTTCCCCCACAAATGTCTTGTCATTTTCCAGAATTCTAATGACGGAAAATTACCAGTTCGAACAGGTCTGTCCCTAAATATCGTCATCAGTAGTAATCAGTGTATTACTAGTTGACGTAAGTAGGTATCTGTCATGTCTTCTTTGTTTTCCTACGTAGGTAATTGTTTCCGCGAAAAAATAACACAAAATATCTCTCCACTTATGCGCACATTCGTCAATTTCTATTTTTACAACAAAAAAGAAACATTTTTTACGTTGATCAGTCATCTAAAGCATTGAGAATGAATGAGCGTAGATGAATGGAAGTGGAACATTCCTCTGGTTTTGATGTTTTCCGTCATCTGCATTTGGCAGAGTAAAATCTCGCATCTTCTGCTCTGCTCCGGTTGTTGTCTTGTGATGTGATGCTGATGCTGATGATGCTCTACTCGCCAAATGCGTCGTCCTCCTATTCCTTCTATTCGGTTACAAAAATGACGTGACACGTTTACGTTATTGTTGGCAGGGCAGGGCAGAGTTCTTTAGGCAACATCAAAACTAAAACAAAGTCATTTTTTAGGCATTCGAAAATGCATGTATTTATGAAGGCGATTGTGTTGTTGAAACTAAACGTTTTGGAAAAATATATCAAATTTCGAGTGTTTGTTCTTGTAAGGTCATCAAAAACACATTACAATAGAGAGCGAGAGTTTCCGCCGTGCCGCACCATGCCACACACACATCATTCAATCTTCAAGAGAAAGCAAAACATTTTAGAGAACAAAAGCCTTTTTAAAACACACGTCTCTGACTCCAGGGTTCTGTTCTGCGAGTGTGTGTATGTGTCTGTGTGCTTGTGCCATACCTGAAAATCGAAATAATATATTTTATTTTTCCTTGGAAAAAAAGTGAAAAGTCTGTTAGGAAAAAAATTTCTCAATGAGATTGTTTTGCCATTGCTATGTCTCCATTTAGAAATCTTCTCATCGTCTGGTGGTTCGAGTCAGAGAAGGGAAAGAAAAAATGAATTGAAAGAGAGAACTCACTTCGGCTAGATTTCATCTCGGCACAATACAGTGCACAATTTTTGCATCGATATCATCATTATCATCTCAAGCATACTATGATGGACCCAGAAAAAAAACCTGGTATATTTTTAGGCAACTCTCAGACGAGGATACAGAAAAAAAATAGACGAGATGAGCAGAAAAAGAAGAAGATGAGCTTTTTTTATGCATGTATAGACTGAATCCTTTTTTGTTAGCGCACTGCTTTCCTTCTTGTTGTTGATAATGCTGTTGCTGTTGCTGCTGAGCCTTTTTCGTCTATATGAGGCATGGAACATGAACATGAAACTTTTCACGGACCACCAGACCGTACTTCTAAATAGCTTGTAGTAAAAAGGATCAAAGCTTTTTTTCGTTAAGAAAGCACAAGCTTTTTTTCTCTCCTGTGCCTGTGATGATGACGATGATCATGATGATGATGATGATGTTACAATTTTATATTTTGACTTGACTCAAACTTCAGTCTCTTGTTCTTCTTTTTGCGTGTACGAATACTCAAACCGATAAAAAGAAAGCGGATAGATCCATGCAGAAAATATTATGGCTGTAAAAAGTGAATATATAAGAGTAAGTAAGCATGCATGTTTTACTCCATCATGTATATATTTTTTTATTCTTTTTTTTTTGTCCAAACTCAAATTTGTGCTTGAATGAACTAGATTGAATCAATCTCTTTGAAAATTTGTCTCTTTACATAAAAAAATGTATGTAGTGAGTGAAGAAGCAAGAAAGAACATACAATGAGGCGAGGTCGGGCCAGAAGGTAGGCGGAAGCTAAGCCAATTCCTTTCCAATATTCTTGGTAATATGACCTGTGCACTTGACGCACGATATGTATAGTGACATGGTAATGTCACGGCATGGTATAGCGTGCCCTGTCCTGGTTTGGCTTGGTCTTGGTCTCGCCTTATCTCGCTTTTATTGTGCTTTGCCATCTTCTTTTGTGGGGATAAGGTGAAATCAAAATGACTGATAATAATGAGAATTTGCGACCGACTCAAATGATGAGAAAAATCTTGTCGAGATATTGAATTTCCTTTTGGGATACGTTATTATTATTTTCTTTCTGACTTTTCCACATCATTCAGTCAGGCTCTAAGGAAAGTTGAAGTGGAAGTTGTGCTATTCATCTATTCATCCAAAACTTGTTATTATTACGGTAGCGATGAAGTTTGCAAAGAGACGAAGAAACAATTATTATTATTATTATTATTATTCCCGTGAAATGCGGCTTGGCTTAGATGTAACAGGGAAAACTGATTTTTATGAAAGGAAGTCTTTTGTTTGGCTAACTCCGGTAGCTTCGAATCTTCCTTTCATTAAAATTGACAATTGTACAGTTTCATTTTACGATTTTTATTATTTTCCCCTCTGATCTGATTGTCAGTTTGGAGGAATGAATAAGAGAAAGATTAACTTGCACATTAGAATTAGGCTTAGGTATTGCTGACATTTTTTTCGTATTGTATCGTTCATGGTTGCGGAATGACAATGAGTTGATTATATCAATCACATTCCATTTAGCTCCCAGCCGTTTATCCCATTTATCCGGAGTAGATCTCACTCAAAGAGTGGGAGAAGAGGAATCTTGCTGAAGCATCCAAACTAATATTTCAATCAGTCACTCCAGGTAGAAACGTGGCATAGGGCAATATCGAAACACAAAAGGAGCTCGCATACCACCGCAAAGTTAAGGTAGAAATTCGAGTTTTCTCTGGTAGCGTTACCTCGTTTGAAGAAAGTGCTGTTTTGTCAGCCAAAAAGGATGGATCCCTACTGACTTCCTTTCTACAAGTACGGGAACACAGGACGTCGACTCCATCCAACTACTACAACTACATTCATACGTAACTTTTTAGCGAAAGAAGAGAGAGAGAAAAAAAGAAAACTTGGCAACTTTGTCCTCTCTAACGTCCCTAAAAGTTAAAATGGAGACATAACATCAGTAAAACGGTGAAGAATTATAGGGCATATGGAATGTGGAAATCTGCACATTCTCCAAAAAAAGAAGAGCAGAGTTTGTTTGCGTGTTAAAAATCCTAAGGGTACTTATAAACTAAAATGCTATACTTTTCTTGAGAGAGCTACTACCACTACTACAACTACAGCAATAATACTCGGAGTGATGCCAGCAGGCCGACGATATTACTATGTAGTAACAAGCAATCTATTGAGTATTTATTCTCTCTCTTCCTCTCTAACGTAATGTGGAAGATGTACACTTTTCTTCCACTCTTTTAATAGAAAAGAATTGAAAAAAAGGTAGAAGAAACATGGTTTGCTTGTCGTCCTGAGTCGTCGTAGTCGTATGTGTATTGTAACTCTTTATTTCGTTCTGTTCGTTCCCAAAAGTCAGATTGTCTGAATATCAAAAGGAAATCGCAGGCAAAAAAATAAGAGAGGGGAAAGGAGAGAGGAATGCCAGGAAGGCCGTACAGGCAACTAACTAGGGGGAAAAGTGAAAAGGATCTGATCTGACCGAGCCAATAAAGCCTAGTGAGAATGTAATTGAATTCACAATCCTTTTAACTCACTTTCTCTTCTTCTTTAGTAATAATAAAAAAGCATTACATTCCTGCATACTAGTAGTGCAGATAGTAAGGTAGGTAGTAGGTGTAGGAGGAGGCATTTTATTTCTGCTCTAGCTGTGCCACAATACTCCAAAAGATCGTTTTAGTTATCCGAAAATATGAATTGGAATTGGCACCACCAAGAGCACCAGAAAATCACTAAAGATGAGCAGATATGAAACTCCAAAATGAATGAATGAAAGGATGTAAAAAAGGGGGAAAAGCTCTCCCTGTTTATAGGACCCTCTTCTCGCGCCCATTAACTCCATAAAAACCCATGTAATCTTGTTAAAGAACTTGACAGACAGGGCTGAAATAGGATTTTTCAATGATGATGTTGATGATGACCTACATCTATCGGAAGAATTATCCTCATAATATTATTTATTCGCATAATTTAATGGGTTGAAGGAAAACACGTTAAGCGAATGAGTTGTTCATTTTTATAAGTTGCTAAATAAACCACTGCTTAGCCAAAAAAAATCCTTTTACTGTCGATATCTGATTGGGGCAAACTGAAATTGTAAAATCTGTTTACTCACAAATCGGATGCAATACTCATCAGCGGCTACACAAATGGTAGATAATTGGATATCAAAGAATGGTAGTAGTGAATAAGCTTTAAATTATTTGTAAATTAATAGGTATGTACGTATGAGAAAAGTTATTTGGTTTTGTTGTAAACTCTCTGACGCAATCGCCTCATTAAAACTTTCATATTCACAGAAAAAAAACTCTGTAGTTTCGCTTCAAGAGAGTTCCATATCGCGACCTAAGCCTTAAACAAGGAAGATTTAATCTCTCCATTTTACACGATTCAAGTCTTTTGTGTAACGGATGGGATTTTGCCAGCATGATAGTAGCTTTATTAGGCCCGATTGTTTGAAAGTGGAGGCACCTTTGTGCACCTATTATTAAAAATGCCTACCGCCACCACTATAAGTGCTTGAATCACGGATCGTTTCATCGTTTACCGATAAAGTTAAAAATACATACCTAAATTACATTTTGCATTGCTACCTACAGAGAGGAACGTACCTAGGCTGTCTAATAAATCCAATACCATCCTTTGAAATTGATTCAATTTTGATGGCTTTTGAGATCTGGTGGCTCTGTACTTTTACTCGCAAACAACGCTACGCGTTAATATTATTTTCCTCCTCACAAAGAAATACTTACCCACTTACTGTGCCATGGAGCAACTCCAACATTGCATGGGCTCCAAACAAAACAACAAAAGGAGTGGGGGATCACGGTAAGGGTATTTGCTAAAAGGATTAAATAAAAAAGCTTTTCCTCACACTCACAATCAGGCTCGTGAACAATGAGATCGTAAATAGTATTGTGAATAGTAAAATGGATGGGGTAAAGATCCGGGAATGATATGTCAATTGTGTTGTTGTTGAGCATTGTGATTGTCACACTACTGACTCTCGACTTGCCTGTTCCCCAATTTTCCACCGCTTTGTTGTCCCCATTTAAACTAACAAGTCCACCTCCATCATCATTCTCAACGGGAAATTGTAAATAAACGAAATTTTAAAAAAAAAGTAGTAAAAGGATTCACTTTTTACTTACGGAATGGCCCTGTTGAGAAATTGAAAAAGTCTACAAAAATAACTTGATACTGCACGACAGAGTAAGGTATGTATTTTTATTACAACATCTCGTTTGTTTGTTTGAATTTTTTGGTACAGACAGACATCAAATTCCTTAGGTTTAAGCCACATCTTAAACATTTATGTTCACAGGTGAAGATTTATGACACGTGAAACACCCGAACCATTCACTTCCACTTATTCAGAGTTACACTTCACGTAAAACTTTCACTTTATCGTAGAATATTCTGTACTTGCTTTAATATGAAATCCTATTTATCATCAAATAAATATTTCTATTTCTATTTAAGTACTTATATTTATATTTAGTACTTCCATTTATAAGCACGATTAGGACATTTGAGTATCAAATTATTTTATCCGAGCGAGTAATAACCATAGATTGTACACACAAAGTAAATCCATTAAAGTATTTTTATAATTAGATCGAAACGATCTAGGTACCTAGATTATGGCTTCCTTTGATGCTTCTGGCAATTCTGGCCTGCTTTTGGTTAGGGTTCAGTTAAATCGTTTTTTTTTTCGAATAAATTATGTAATTGTCACGGCCTCTTTTGTTAGCTGAATAGCTGTAGGTAAATACAAACCCATTTTTAGTTATTTCATAATCAAAGGTTCAATGGAATACTCAATTCGGTTCAGAATGGCTGGATTAAGTATTTAAAAATAACAATAATATAGGGGCAAAGTGAGAAATATATTCAAACTATGGGAAAAATGATTAAACCATGAGTTAAGCATACTTATTTACCTTAAGATTATTGTATTTTCTTATTACGTAGCTCACACTTATCATGTGATCATTCATATGACTTACATACCTAACTATATAAAAGTTATAAACCGTATGAAAGGCACATTTCCTCTGTTTTTCTGCTGTCATCTGATCTACCTATCATTAATCATAATATCACAACAGGTTCCATTTTGGCACTTCATGAAGTCAGGGGCAAGATGTTCGCTTATGTATATCGCATGTAACTGTAACATGCTTTCACTCCCTCACCTCAATAAAAAAATATGGAAGTAACTAAACATTTTAGAATGTTCAAAACTAATTTGTAATGTTGGAAAATTGCCAGTGGCAAACAACAATTCAGAATTTTGCGACTGCAAATCTACGAAATCGATTGATTGGAGAGACATTTTCACTAACGAGAGAAAAAAAAGTTATTCTGAGCTCGATCGAGCCTTGACAAAAAAATATGATTGAACTTTCACCTGTACCTAGCCAGGTTCAAACTTTCCTTTCTCCGACAAAAAAAAAGTTTAAAAATAGGAAATTCCTGTGTTAGCCTAAATAAAACAAAAAGTTTGGATGAAAAAACTTTTAAAAATTCAGTTTTACGGATCAGTTAGCTCTCGACCAAAGTTTTTTTTTCTAAAACGAAGAAGCTAAGGTAAAGTGTAGAGTGTATAGGTATATAGTCAAGCATGTGCCTTGCTGCTCACGAACTCAATTGGAAAACTTGTCACACGTGGTTCCATCTCAAAAAATTAAATCATCGTCATTCGCGTTGATTTAGAGGAAAGAAAGAATGCAGGTGAAATATGTTAAATTATTTAGGAAAGCTGAAAGGAAAGTATGAAGTGATTTCTCTGCTACTGATGCTACTGGCACTACTACATTGAGAAATCGGAGAAAACTAACATACTTAAGTTTAATTTGAGACTTACTAGATTGTGTACACAGGATATTGTGGAAATAGTAAGGGAACGTCGACGGATGTTCAAGAAGACGGACCAATAGAAAAAGGTAAGTGGATCGAATGAAGGACTAGTATTGCGAGTGTTCTACTTCCGCACAAAAGTAAAGTCATCCACTTTGAAATGTAGTAGCAGAAGGCCGTGTCGCGTCCTAGTTTTTAAAATCCAACAGAGATGCTTATACAAACTAAAGGACTCGGTAGGGCTTTTTCTATGAGTGAATGAATGAATGGATGGATGCACAATACGGTTTGTGTGCATCAACGTACGCAAGCAAGTCAACTCAAGCCGAACCAGTGAAAAACTAACAGGAAGCGGAGAAAAGTTACAGCAATTTTTGAGATGTTGTAAACCAAGCGGAAAAGTGTAGTAACGGGACAAAATTTTCTGGTCTAGCTTTTTTCCTTGATGATAGCTTGCCCGAACGTTAATTGTTTTTATGTTTAATCGCCTATCGGACTGAATGTATAATCTCAAGTTCATTAGTGCTCTAACAAGCAGAATAAAAAACGAGAGGAAAAGGAATGAGCCAGTGAGTTGACTCGAGAGAGATGCATGCATGGGTCGTTTTCTTGACTTCCATTTCATCTTTACAGGATTCACATATCCCCTGTGTTAATCCTTTAAAAAAGTTTTTTTTAACTCTATCTATATGCTTAACTCATTTATAATTAAAATGACGCATGAATTTAGTCTGTCAAAAAAAGAGAAGAGTTGAGAGATAAGTCGAGTCGAGTTGCAAAGAAGAAGACGTAGAAAAGTGGGGAGTATGAGAAGTGGTATAGCTGTTCATACTCGCAGCTCATCAGCATTTGTTGAGTAATTAAGACTTTTCTTTAATGAGGGCTTCAAAGTATGTGAACCAAAGCCAGGGGGAGGAGCTGGTCCATGACTTGATGAAGCTAGAGATGTACCGGAAGCTGGGCTTTCCAAATTAGTTTCCGGGCCAAATTTTACCGTTGGCGTGGTGCGCTTTGGTGGTCGCGGCACGGTCCTGGAACCACTGTCATATTGAACACTACCTACGTCACTACATTTCCCCCCACTACTTGCTAACGTATAGGTACAGGAGCCTGAAGATTGATCCTTCAGAGTTAAGCTCGATCTTCTAATCCCTTTAATGCTGCCACATTCAGGCGAGTCGTCGTACTGGACGTTCATTGCGGCAGATATAGCATCTGGCATTTCAAAATTTGACTGCTGCTGCTGTTGGTGGTGATGATGTTGCTGGGCTTGTCCTCTTCCTGTTTGTTTCTTTAGTGTACCACCGGAGTATGTCTGATAGGAGTCTCCACCGGAATCTGAACCAGTACCCAAAGGGGGTAACTCACCGCAGATATTAGGCATGGGCATGTGCTGCTGACCTGATGGAGGATGGTGATGATGATGATGTGCCTGTACAATTTGCCCGTTCTCTTTCCTTCGAGGAAGCGACATAATATCCGCTTTTGTATATGTCATTCCACCGCTATTTCCACCGGCACACTGGGACCCACCATGGTCATGACTGGAATGGGATCTCGGGGACATTCCACCGCTTGGCTCTCGATGAGATGGAGAATCATCCATTTCTTCGGTTCGCCTTTTGTCTCGCTGATAATAGAATGCAGCAAATATAAGAATATTCAAAATGAGTAGCGAACACCCTATTGCAATTGTCACTGATAACGCTGTAGAATACATGTGGAAACCGTCAGCGTCTGAATCTGAATTTCCTGAAAGAAATGAAAAATAGAGTTAAGGACTACTTGGAATCTTCACGCGAAACGAAACTGAAGTAAATAAAAATTACGGTGACCATACTTTTATTAACTTGGAGTTTAGCCTTAGTGCAAAAATAAAAATATTCTGGAATGCCTGCCTACAAGGTCCAATTTCCTGATAAATTGACTTTTCTTTTGCAATGTAAGCAAGTCTTCCATTAATACAAAGTGATGAGCTAAGACCGACAGAAATAGATTCTGAGTAAATAGCTCACATCACCCCCGTTAACCATACGCGTACACATCATCGTCAAAAAGGGCAATCATTTTATCATTGAGGTCAGTGATCAATGAAGACATCAACCGACAAATGTTTTAAAATGCCTACTCATGTCAATTTTATGTTTGAATGAAACTCATGAAAATGTCTCAGAGAAGAAAATATTTACAAAGTAAATAAACTCTATGCCAAAAGAAAATTTTGTAATCTATCTGTAGATACAGTTTAATTTTACTGCACCGGAAAGTGAATAGCAAATGTCATGATGAAATGTTTACCTACCTGGAAAGAAATTACCACTTTGTTTGTTTGAATTATGTTCCCAGATATTACGAGGACCAACCAACTGAATCGTTGGGGGTGGTGGAGTCGATAAGTTATGAGCGGGATCTTCAGGGGGTAGAATAACTAGTCCTGAGTTTGGATGCACGGGAATCGAGCTAGACCCTGATGATGTGGATGATATAGGATTTTGATTCACGCTATGGTGACCACTAGGAGCTCCATAACCATTTCTTTGCAAGTCGGGGACTAAATGTAACCAGAATGAAAGCTTATGGGCTCTGTAGTGCGAACGTATTTTTGGCTTTAAGTCTGGAACAAGAAAAAAAGATCATTTTATTTGTGCGTTGCATTAACCTTTTATGGCATGAGTCTGAAAAAAACTGCGTTTGTTTCACATTCACTTTTTTGCTCCCTTCTTTTTTGCTCCTTACCTATTGTCAAATACTTCTTATACAAGCGATCATAACAAGGCCAATCGATAACTTTCTGCCTCGAGGATTTCTCGTTACTCGATGATGAGCGACTGCTGCTGGGCGCGCTTTCACAAGGGTTCGAGTCGCCGTCAAATTTGTCTTCGTTTGGATTTCTGCGTTCCATTCGGGAAGAAGAAATAAATGAAGATTCACTTTGCTTTACGGCATACATCATCAAACAACATCTCGTCCTGCCTAACATATATATTTTTAAGTGTAAGTGTAGCATGTGCGGTCTACGTTTGAAAAAATTGTCAAACTCAACATCCCTATCATTATCTCTGGAAATAATCTTATAAGTAAAAGTGTGAATGTAGGCAAAACTGATATTTTTTATATTTTTATCCAGTACCTATACACGCCTATACTTGGTTGTGTTGATTTGAGTAAAGCTTAGCGAAGCGTCTTACAGAACCAACATCAGCAACATCATACTAAGACCAGCTCAAAGGTTGGAAGTTGGGTCGTTAGAAAATTAATATTATGGAAAATTTAGATTTGGAAGAGAAAACATTTTTGATATTCAAGATAAACTTTATCATACGTTTTTTCATTCCAACAACCGATCCTTTCCCCAGTTTGCTTCATGCTACGACTACTTCACATTACAAAATCATAATCATACTTTTCATGATCGTATGGATTTTTGGTTCTTTCCCACTCCCCGTTTTCTCCATGTTGTGTTATTATTACCCAAGAGGATGAGCTTTCATGTGTGAAACGTGTCTGTAACTACGTATGTGTCTTTTATGCCTTATTCATTTTCTTTCATATCTATTTCAGATTTTATTTCATTTTCATACCCGGTTTTTATGAAGTTGGCCCAGTACTGCATCACAGTTTGACTAAGTTGAACCTAGTGATAGTCGAATTAAAACAGAAAGTACAAAAAATTAAATATTTTAAAATGTCTGTCTTACAATATTTCACGATTTTACTAACCTCCGATTTTGTAAAATTTAGACCATTGAAATAGGATAGGGGGATGTAGACTCCGGATCGCTTATCCTCCGACTCGTCAGTTTGATTTGTAATCCCTCCTGCATCATCAAGACTACTGCTTCCATCACCAACACCACCACTTCGTCCATGACTTACTGTTGCGGAAGACGAAGAAGTATATCCTGCCTCATTTCCATAAAAATATAGGGGCACTCCAAACACATACACGAGATCTTCTCCGTGAACACATCCCAGTCTCTGGATTTAGAATAAATATACAAACGTATAAATACTAACTTCCACATATGTTATATGTGTCCACTTTCTCTGATGACGCGTCATTAAAATGAATGCACTGAATTGGGAAGAATTCCGTAGTGTATAATGGTCATTCTAAAGTGAGTGCAGAGATGGAATGTAAAAGTAAAGTTAGAAACTTCACTTAAAAACCTCGAGTAGCTTTAATTCGAACCAACCATTCAACCAAACAAACTCCTCATCCCTTCCCATTTAAATCGTGAAAGAACCTTTCGTTTTCTTGCTTGGTTGGAGAGTGGAGAGTGTCGTCGTTGTCAAACTGGAAAAAGGAAAGAGTGGTTACCTTACAATAAAAAAAATCGAAGATGGAGAAAGGCTATTGGACGAGTTCGATTAGATGTTTTTTCTCGGTTGTCGTGCCATATAAATATGTTATGGTAGCAGAAATCAAGAAGGAAAAAATATCTTATTGCATCTCTCCAGTAAAGCCAACCACGACGTGAACAAATACGAAATAGTACAGATGCACATGAAGTGAAGAGACAAAAACTTGAAGATAAAATGTGTGCAGGGAGGGAAAAAATAAAGGTTGAAAAATTTGTAACTTTTTTATTCCACTGGAAAAGAACTCACTCGGTTTTTTCCCGTTGGAGTAGTAGAGAATTCACATATGTAACTTTTACTTCGATTGCATACCCATTTCTCTTCTGGGACTGAGTCAAAACGAGTAGTAAGTTTGCTGAGCAGTGAAATACTTACGGAATATAGCTTTCTTATTTAGTAAGACGAAAAAAAATTCCAACGGTCCTTTTTCTTCCTTTTTTCCAAAAAGTAGGAAACATTTTTTCCAGCAATTTCTCATAATATCCACTTTATACTATTTTGGAAAGTCATGCATTTTTCCATTTTGTGTTTTTCCTACAAGAGTTCAACAATTCTTTTTAGCAGCATCTTTTTCCCTTTATGAAGAAAACCTATGGACTTTTTAGCGGAGCAACTTACTTATACTTACTTCCAAACACGTTTTCCTTTTCTTTCCAATGCAATGCAATCGCATCTCACAGTGAAAACAGTCGAGACGAATGGACAAAACCATCATTCTTACTATCTTTTATGCAGTCACAATCAGTGACATAAAATAACATATGGCTTTCTTGGATTTTATTTTTTTACTGCGTTTATATTCGACTTTCTCTTCTTCGTCTTTTTTTACCGCCGAGAAATCTCCGGGATGAAAAAGGAATCGTTATTTTACGCGGCTTCTTCTCATGACTTTATAAAAACTACGCTGGTTTTACGTTTAGTGTTACAGAAGTAAGTATTTGCAGTAGCAGTGGCAATAATAATCACAGGAGAGTAACTACTCTGCTACTACTTTGGAAAAGAGGAAGATAAAATAGACCTGCGATTTTTAAAATTATTCCAATAGGAAAGGTATGGCTCCCCTCCTTCCCGATTTCCATTTTCCTCATATATTCCCATGAAGACTGGTTGGTTAGGGGAAAAGCAGACTGGAGAGATAAGCATTGAAAAGATAGAGTCATTTAGAGAGATATTATGGGTAATCCAGATCAAAGTTCAATAAAGTCGCATTTAACATTTTCTTATAAAAATAATCATAGTAATAACGATAATATGATAGAATGAACACTTCACATAAAGTATATTCTGCAGTTGCAGAAAAGAAAGGCGAGGGGAGAGAAAAATTTCCCAAGAGAAAGTAAGAGAGTGCGAGTAAGGGAGAAACCATTTCCCGTTTTGCATTTCATTTCCCTATTCAGTGCATTCATCCCGAGTTTGATTTAAACAATGGTATATTTTCTTCTGATATATTTGCCATGAGTCAGAAAGTTATAACTTATGTACTCTAAAAAAGGTAAAGAATGGATTCGAACCTGGATGTAGTCGGAACCGTATTTGGACTGGTACTCAAAGACGTAAAAATATGACCTAAAAATATGACAAAATCCGTTATTTGCATATCCGCTTACATCAAAATGCTTTCCATTGGACATTTATTGGGTCAATTTTGGGCGACACAACTTCCACCGTTATAACCACTTCCATTATATCAAGCCTCGGCTTATTTTGTAAATACGTTGTGGCCTTAGTCCGAAATGCGTCTCTACAAGACGGAACTCGTACAGCATATACGTGATTACTTTATTACAATTGTGTTCAGACTTAATTTAATCATTAATGATTGTATTTGTTCTTAAAAACCTGATTGTGTTGGTACATTTGCATACTAAACACCGGGCAATTAGATAGATTTAAAAATGCTTACCAAAAACGTTAGATCAGAACATAAAAAAATGACCCAAAAATGTCTCTTGTAGAATGTTTTTCGGAGGTATCTGTGATACAATTGGCCCGGAATACAATGTCAAAGTCGTAACTCTAATTGCATGAAATCAAAAATACTATTCGTGTAGCTGAAATGTTGGAGATTACGACGGAGGGTCGATTAATAGAAACTTTTTAAAAAAATTCTAAGTTAAGTCCAAATAAATGTCATATCACAAGAGAAGATTTATCATACCTGCTATTTGAATGTAAATCTCCAGTTTTGACGATTGGAGCAACTATCTAAATTCATAAAGAAAAGGAAAAATTATTAACATATGAAGGAGAAATATGACACCTTCCATGCAATACCATAAACTACATAAAATTCTTGATGCAACAGAAATAGTAACAGCAGTAGCAATAGGCGTAAAAAAGAGTTTGTGCTTTACTTCTTTTTCATCCCCGTCTTGGTAAAAAAATAAGCGTTCTTCGTTTGCATACTTTTCAACTCAAGTACGTAAAAGAATGCAAATAACAATGTCACTTTCGGTAAATATAGGCAGAGTCTGAAGCAAAAG
>JAHZMX010000870.1:0-10237 GCA_027743895.1 Seira musarum | reverse complement strand
GGGTTTAATGTTTTTCAACGCCCTTAGCCGTCATCTCGAAAACACTTGAACATTTTAATTTTGAATGGTTATAAATGCCTCAATTCCATTGCGTTTGTGTTTGTGTCATGAATGAACTTTCTTTCTACCGTCTCGTTTGTCTCGCCCATTCCAAGTCTCCCCCATTGCATGCTCATCGTTATCAGCCAAAACATTAAGCATTCGGGACGGACCTTAACTTTTCTTACTGTTTAGTACTTTAGATGGACGAGTAAAATTATAAAATGATACAGATTTGTACAACATTTTTACACCGTCTATAAAAGTAGGTAATTATTCCAACAATGTTTTTAATACCTAAAAAGAAATGGGAAAGGCATTTAACCAGTGAATTTTTACTTTCAGACATTGGAACAAATGAACATTTTAATCCAAGCTCCATTTTAATTGCTAAATCAAACCAAGCCTTTCATGTCACGTGAATCAAAGTATAAACAAGTTAATAATTTTAGAAACTAATGTTCCTTTCCGTTTTTTGTTTTCTAAAAATCTTTCTCGCAAAAAATTAATGGTTTTCGATCTTCCTTTGAATTTAAGTGGTTTTCTCTATTGAATTAAATTCGTTAAAATGATGCGTTTCGAAGAATGTTTTTGCTTTGTGGGGGAAGGAATGCTACTTGTAGCTTGACATATATTTTTGTAAAATTGCAAATGTTTCAGGTGCTACGTAATGAGGTAATGAGATATTTGTATTAATGGATGCCAATTTAAATATGTTCACACTTATCGCATGAAAACAATGCAAATTAAATGTCTAGACACATCTACGTATGTAGTTATAACTTGGTATCCTTTAATTATGGTTTCATGACTAATCTACTAAATCAACTTTTATGACTGACTCTTTCATATATGAATGCGATATGAAACCGAGAATTTGCAAGTGGATAGTCAGACTTTACTTATGCAAATGCGTAATCTATTTAATGCATGCTGCATTGTCGGGGGAGCAGGGAAAAGTAACCTGCTTTTGACCTTGGACCTCCTTTTTTTCTCTATATTCTTATGATGACTTTGTGTGTGGTATGATTGTATCAAGAAAAAAAAAATTGATGCATGTGTATGCGATAAAACATAATAAAAAAAGAATGAATTATAGAAAGAAAAAAGAGAAACGCAAAAATCGCTTAAAACTTTTGTTCTCCTTTACAAAAAAACATTATAATATACATCATATTAGAGCTACACACAACCAACCTCCAAGAAGAAAAAAACAGGAATAACCACCAATTATTAATCAATTAATATAACACCCAAAGAGAATAAACCAATTAAAAATTGAAGTATGTTTTAAAAACTACACATTCATTTAATAAGTTTTTTGCGTTTTTCTTCCTTTTATCGCATATATATATGATAATTACACGGCTTTAAATTAATACGGGTTTTCTTTGAAAATTATTATAATAACAATACACTTAGAGTAGTAAGTAACAAATTTCGCAAACATATTTCTTCCAAAAATTAAAAAAAATCATTACAACCCATACTAAACTATATGTTTGTTTACCAGAAAAAAAAATCATATTACTTTCCAAATCAAGAACTGAATTTTTTTTATCAAAATGTTTCAACTGAATTATGTTGATGATGAACTGAAAAAAGACACGATAAAAACGTATTTTTATATTGTTTGTGTAAATAAAAACCCATTACTCGGCTACAACAATTTGTCAATCACACACGAATACGATAACAGAAAAATCTGATTGCAACTAAAAAATTTTTTTTTCTGCTCTAACATTGTACACATAAATTGTTTCAGATTAATTTTATGTAAGCATCATTATACGTTCCAAACAATTAAATTTTTATAGACAATAAAACTTGTTATCTCCCGATACTTTTTGATTTACAGACACACAAGTTATAATATATAAACTTCGCTGATTTTTTTGGTTTCGTTAAAACATGTGACAATGTTATGAGAGTCCTTATAATTAGCAAGTAGCAAACATTGTTTTGAAAATGTCCAATTTTGTTGTGTAATCAAAAAACTGAAAATCGTTTGAAATATTTATCGGGTTTCATTGTAGTTAGTGCTGTAAATTGATTAAAAGTTTTCCTTAACAATTTTTTGTTTGCTTTGGGATATAATTTATAATGAAGTAGAAGTAAGACGCTTCTTTCTTGTTTGTAGAATAATAATTGGTGATAGTATTTATTATAATAAAGATAACAATAGATGATAATGGGCTCTTTTCTCTTTACTGGTGGTGGTTGTGTATTCTTGTTGTTCTTCAGTAATTAACAATTTTTCTTCCCGATCTTGTAAAGTAGTTTAGTAGTGTTCTTGTGAAAATTAATATTACGATTTTGTATCTGTTTTTATTCAAATACACTAGTTATCACCGCCCTCTGTCGCCTCTTCCCCGTCGTTTTGGGTGTCGCTCGTCCAAAGCGTCAAGTTGTCGCGGAGGAGCTGCAAAAACCAAAACAAATTAATTGTATTCATACCATTCCAACTCCACGACAGTTCTGCATCTTTACTTATACTTCCATAGATAGCCTTTCATACCTGCATGATGAGGGTCGAGTCTTTGTAGGAGTCCTCGTTGAGGGTGTCCAACTCTGCTATCGCCTCATCGAAGGCCTAATTATAAACATGGGTGAATAATAAATTAATATTGTATATTTTTTAAAAATGAAACCATTTAGTCGAAAACAAAAATTACAAGGATGACACCACCGTTGAAATGACCACACACAACACACAAAGAGAAAGTTAGCTCATGACTATAACTCACGCTTGACGAGAAGTGAATGAATTAGTAAACAAAAATTATTGAACACAACAAACAATGTTAATTAACATTAGGTATGAACTTGAAATCTGAACACCTTTGCTCGTGTACTTACTTGCTTTGCAAGGTGACAAGCCCGATCGGGACTGGACAATATTTCATAGTAAAAAACGGAGAAATTCAAAGCAAGACCTAAACGAATGGGATGGGTTGGTTGCATCTTTGATTTTGCTATGTCGAATGCCTCTTGATAAGCTTTTTGACTATCCTCAACTACAGCTTGAAAGAAATAAAAGTTCATTGTTTTCGATAAAATAAGATATAAAAGAGGAGGGAAGTATCCTCAACCGAGAGCTCTTGTTCACAATTTCACAAGATGTCAAACTCTTCAATTTCAAAGTCGCAATATACTCATGAAAAAATAGCACTTGATAGCGCAGAGTTTTTTTTTTGCAATACTTCGGGTTTCTATCTCTTTACGATGATGGGACAATAAGTTTTTCTCTTTGCTACATGTGCATGGTCACCAACAACAGTGCATCACCAGCTTACTCGCGATATAATAGCGCGAGCGTGCTTTACCTGTTTGGCAAGTTGACAAGCCTTTTCGGGAGAATTTAGAATTTCATAGTAGAAAACGGAAAAGTTGAGTGCAAGACCAAGACGGATTGGATGTGTTGGTGCCATTTTATTTTTACTGATTTCGAATGCTTCCTGGTAAGCTTTCTGACTGTCCTCAACTACGGCTAAATGAGTTTCAAGTTATGAGACTGGTTATGTAACCGTTGAACACCACGAGACATTGTGGAGTCGCGGGTGTTAATAATACATATTATTAAGCAATCTACACTACCAAACGAACTTACTATTTCTGTTTTCTCCGGTGGCAACTTCAGCGAGGTAACGGTAATAGTCACCCTTCATCTTCAAGTAAAATACTTTACTTTCCGCGTTAGACGCCTTAGGGATGAGGAACTTGTCCAGGAGGTTCTATAATTTCAAAAACAAAGGAAAAAAATTCTCACTATATTTGTTTAAACTTTCCATTAATCAACCGTATAATACATGATAATAAAATCTGTGCCTGGTGTGGAAGGGTCGAGTCGACAATGTGTAAAATAAGTTAAAATTTATTAAGATTGCTGCAGCAGTGCTACTTCCTTCCCGCACTACTACTTCCGCCCGTAATCCGTATTTACCTCAGTTATATTCTGTGAACAGACAAAAACAATTTCACACATCAGAAAATGAATTCAAGAATTTTCACTTTTAACAAACTAATTTAGCACTATTGTTTCTATGACGCATGACGCAATCAACCCCTCAATACTCATACTCTCTCCCTCCTCACCAATCAATCTAATTCTAACAAAACAACCTATCGTTCATTTGAAGGGTCATTTGCAAAGTTCACAGGCTCGTTCCACATCCCATTTAGGAGACAATTTAATTAATTGTTTGGTTGGTTTAGGTTTAATTCATCTAATTACGAACAACAACGGCATTTACTGGTTACATCATCTCATTCACTCCTGCCCTGCCGGTAACAGACAAGACATCGTCAGCTGATGATTGTGTGATAACTCCATTAAATTGTGAACAGACAAAAACAATTTCACACATCAGAAAATGAATTCAAGAATTTTCACTTTTAACAAACTAATTTAGCACTATTGTTTCTATGACGCAATCAACCCCTCAATACTCATACTTCCTCCCTAACCTCCAATCAATCTAACTCTAACAAAACAAAACTATCGTTTGGGTTATTTGCAAAGTTCACAGGCTCGTTCCACATCCCATTAGGAGACAATTTTATTGTTTGGTTGGTTTAGGTTTAATTCATCTAATTACGAACAACAACTGCATTTACTGGTTACATCATCTCATTCACTCCTGCCCTGCCGGTAACAGACAAGACATCGTCAGCTGATGATTGTGTGATAACTCCATTAAATTACTTTCAAAACATATGCCTCTCCTCTCCTCCACAATGCACATTTTTTAAAAAAAAAGCTTTCTCGAAAGAAAGTGGCATTGCAGTCAGATGCGACCACCGGCTTGAAAATCTCCAACTTTTAACTGATTTACTCAAAATAATTCGACTACACTAATTTGATTAACTTGTTTATCGAAGCTATGGTCCATTTCCTACCGTAAAATCATGGTCGTTGCCGAAAATATTAGACAGATGTTTTTATAAATATTTTGCACTATAGCGTAATTGAAAGGACCACACCTTTCTAAAAGTAAAAAAATACTCGTTAAAAATTTTGTTAAACTTAAAAGCTTTCTCGAAAGAAAGTGGCATTGCAGTCAGATGCGACCACCGGCTTGAAAATCTCCAACTTTTAACTGATTTACTCAAAATAATTTGACTACACTAATTTGATTAACTTGTTTATCGAAGCTATGATCCATTTCCTACCGTAAAATCATGGTCATTGCCGAAAATATTAGACAGATGTTTTTATCAATATTTTGCACTATAGCGTAATTGAAAGGACCACACCTTTCTAAAAGTAAAAAAATACTCGTTAAAAATTTGTTAAACTGCGCAGTAATCCAACCAATACAATACACACACGGTAGTAGTAATAGCAGGACTTACTTACTACTCTAACCAACCACAATTAAATTCGCGTTCAATCACCCGGTGCAAAAAAAAGTAAGTACGTCGTAGTGTAGAACTATAGACTCCTTTTTGCACTAGAAACGTAACGAACCAGGAGGAGGCAGAAGAGTGCGTACTTTTAAGAATTAAGGATTACGTGTGCTTTACCTACCTACGCAAATACTCCTTCTTCAATACTGTTAAATAAAAGTCAGTAAGTTTTGAAATGGAAACAATTAAAAGTTAGAAGAGCTTAAAATTTCTATTAAAAATTTTTCAATACTTAATGAATAAAAAAAATGGGTTTAATCGCTCACTTACATTGTATAAATGACGATGATGGTTTTTATGCTAGGTAAAATGATGTGTATCTTATGAGTAGTAAAAGCACGACACGATGGATGGTTTGGAACTTGAAAGACCCGAACAACTTAAAAATGGCGTCTTCCTTCCCCCAGATACACACTCGTGTACGTTCTATGTTAGATGCCGTACGAGACTCGGCTACATGGACGGGATATCGGGTGGATTATATATTTTTTTTTCTTGTCTATAACCATATTGCTTAGCTTTAGCCCAGCATCATCAGCAGCCGAATTCCGTATTAGTCATCCTTGATATATATAATGGACTTTTTTGTGTGTGTATTGTATTGTATTATTGCAGAAGAGAAGAAATAGATGAGATGAATGCAAGCAAAAGCAAAGTTGTCGTTCGTTCTTCGTTCGACTCTCGACTTTTATATTTTTTGTGTATGTTCCTGGCCAGAGCCAGAGCCGAACGCGAAGATGGTATAATAGGAGAAGAGCAGCAGGCTAAAAGAATTGTTATTGCGTAAAACTTCTTATGTATTTTTTACGATTCTTTCTTCGCTTACTCAACTCAGTTCACTCACTCCCTCCCTGCCTGGTCGCTCTTGCCTGTAGAATGTACAATGCATTTAATAGGACCTTCCGATCCGACCGTCGTCCGTGCATGGATACTAACAAGGTAACCTCTGACGGTGACACTTGCAATTTTTGACCTGTCTCACCAGAAACGCCTACGACAAGACAACCGAACCGAAACAATTGGCTTAATTGCACTGTCACTTGGCATGGAGTATGGAATGAAAATGTTATTTGTCAATCGATGCCGATCAACTTCTAATTAGAATTTGGGGTCTGTCACTAACAGGAAAGGGAACTAGAAATAATCTAGCTTTCGTAACTAGAGCAATCTTGCTTTCTCAATATCCGGATCGTTGTTTGACATTGAGATGTTTTATACTTATAGAGGTTATAGCTGAGCCAGACTTTTACTGTTTCCTGTTTCATCTCAGAAGAATTCTAATTGAAAGAAGGTTTGTCTGTAAGCAACGACAAAGATAATTGCCGAATAAGCCTAAATGTAACGGACGTCGTGATTTTTTCCGTGATTTTCATTCAAAGAGCAATACATGGCATTACAATCCACACAAAAGCTCTTCTGGCTTTATTTGTCAACTTCATGATGCTCATGAATATTACCGTAGTTAACACATTCCTTGTAAAATCCACTGCAGCCTCATTGTTCGTTCCTTTGGATTTTTTTTGAGCATTCAAAAGCTGAGGAAGAATGAGAATTCTCTTTACTACAGCCACCACGACTGAATGATTGTGAGTAAATTCGACTTTTCTTCGGTTCCCTTACTTCCCTAACCTTCTTATTACTCACCATTCAGCATGATCATGATCATTATCCTTCCTTTAACATCATCATCCTTCGCTCCAAAATGGTTTGTCAGAATTTATTCGCATGAATGTAGACAGGAGCGGCAGCACTAAACCGCTTTACTTTTTACCAAAATGGTAACTTTAGGCACATCGCATGATTCATTTGTCTTGTCGGCGATAAGTGGATTTCGTTTCATGGTTCACTGATTGAGGATGATATCATACTCAGGAGGAGTGATGATGATAATGCTTTGCTTTTGCTGCATGCACCGTATGAATATCGTATTTTTTTATGAATGAGGTTGATGAGATGAGGTGAATGGATAAAATGAGAGTGACAATGACAAGTCCAAATATAACAATTCACCTCCATTTCCATTTTACTACATATATTGCATACGCCAGTTTACAATTTGCGGAAATTAATTCAGAAAATGATTCATTTTAACTTAACCACATTTTATGCATTTTCCGTTTCCCTATTTCTTCTTCTCTTTTTCCCCTTTGCAAAAACGAGAAAAAAATCTTTTGGAACCACAACCAAACCACGGTTCAACAAACAAACAGCCTTGCCTTTTCTATTAATGTAGTATGTAGTATTTGTTTAGTTTGTACTGTGAACATGCATAATGCATAAGTATGTAAATGTAGATAAAACATGCATAAGCTCTTTGGCCAATTTTTTTAGCGATAACAGCCAAAGTGATGATGATGAACATGAGCTATTGAAAGTTTGAGGAAAGACCTAGAAAACAATTCCGAGAAGAGTTTGAACAAAACATTCTCTGTGGAAAATAGCGCAAGCTCAAACTTCCGAACGGAATGAACTGAAGAGCCCTAACCAAACGAAACGAAACGCAACGCAAACGAGCCAAAAATGAGAGAGAAAAGAGAGCTAGCCCAGATCACCCTAAGGCTTTTGGGGCTTCCGACCCCTGAAGAGTACTTTACATGTACAATGTAGGTATCACAACAAGTGAAATTTGCGTACGTATGTCTTGTAGAGCTCTCTCTCTCTTTTACAACTTACTCGGTTCTTGTTCTTTGGGCCCACACACCACTTGCACTTCGCTCGTGNCTTGCACTTCGCTCGTGTACTATCTTTCTTCTTGCTTTCTCCTCATCTCTCTTCTTCATCTACGGAGATATCTGCGATGCGATGCGAAGCGCGCAGGAAGAAGTGAGAAGAAAGAAGTGGAACCGGAAGGGGAAGAGAAGGAAAAGTACTTCATCGATGTTATGTTATGTTATGTTAAGAGCAACCAACTTTCACTCTCATCTCTATTAAATATTACATCTATGTACATACATACAGCCTTGTTTTTCATTTCCTTCTCTCCGCACATTCCAATTCCAAGAGATTATGTGATGTGATTGCGAAGAAGAAAGTGAAAGCGAGAATTTGGACCATGTAGTACAACTCATGTAGTACATGCGTTTAATTTCTAGGCACAATGAATGCCTTGTAATAGCCAATTTCCAGAAAGCTATTCAAGATGAAAGTAAACCTTTTCAAAGGCAGATTTTCACCGAGATACGGCTTAAAAATAATTATTTTCCCCTCTAGCAATAGAAATCGACTTTCGAATGCATGGATAATGCTCGCGAAATGAAATTCGCAAGAAAAGGAGGATTGGGGATTTGCTATTCGGCTTTCTGTTCCATTTTCAATAGACAAGTGAATCGTTGCAGAAAATTGGATGAATTTAAAAGGGACTTGCTGGGAAGATGATTATATGCTATTTTTGTGGTATGTATGAATTCAATATATTACATGGCACGTGAAGTCAGTGTAGTGTAAAAATTCGATATGTCTGAGGAGACCGAGATGAATGTCTCTTTTCATCCTGTACATCTTGTAAGGCTTGTTGGGATTTCACCGGCTCATTAATATTAAACATTTGTGCAATTGCTAGGTCAGGGAGAAAGGAAGATTGCACCATCTACACGGAGAATTTTCTTCAGACGTGGAAATCCTCACTCTACTACATTTATATAGACTTTGCTCTCGCTCCGCTCCGCTCGTGCGATATATATTTCATATGCCTTTTTCTTGATATTGTCCTTTCGTAAGGGACGTATGAAATCAATTTCCCTAAGGAATATTTGATTTGTAAACTGTTTGAACTCCAAAGAAAGCGAAAGCGCATGTGCCTATCGTGTATATGCATGCGTTTTTAAGGATATATCTATTGAAGATTTTCAATTTTTCTATAAACAAAATTGGACTATACATCGCTGCTCACGCACTAATTCTTATGTGCTTTTGCGAACATTATTGGGGAATACGAAATGCTGCCTACATCGTATGTGACGTGGGATGTTAGATAATTTTTAATGAATATTTCTGCATTGGACAAATAGAATTTTAAAAAGGCATCTCTAACGTCAGACATTAAGTAGAATCAATGGTTTAATCGTATAATTTACGTACATGATCAAACATTAAAATTCCCAAGCACGAATCGAAATCAATATCCTTTGTCCAGAAGAGATAATAACGCAGAGATAATGAAAACGTGAATGAGAAGCAAACTTTAGAACAACTTGATTATGCTATATAGTGCTTAGCTGTATTAATAATAGAATTCCTACTGCTACAAAGTTTTGTTTTTCTGCTTGCTACATCCAGTAGGGTAATTCAATTTCTACTTCGTATTATTGCCCAACATGGAATTCGCAATAACTCGGGTAGTTTTTTTTCTGTTCGTTAGAACAACAAATTTTTAATGTACATGATCATAACATAATAATACCGCCATCTATTACAACAGTGGTCTACTCCCCTCCTCACATTCTCTAAGAATTCACCTCAATGATGATGTGATGTGCAAAATAATCATGAAAAAATGCAACTCATTACGAGTGAACCATCATGATCTGCAAATAAATGATGTCATAGTCATCCAAGGTGGGTAATCGTTCAATTTTGGGTATGGCAAGGCAATGGAGTAAATGCATGCACCCAATATATATGCCATGCTGTGTCAGTGGCACCACTACTGCCATCCTTCTTTAATATTCCCATAGGTATTTCATATCCTCTTGCGACACACGCTAAAATATGTGGGTGGGCAAGTCAAAAATATCCCAAAACGTTGTGACATCATTTTTATTGCATGGCCTTCCATGACAAATGTCTATTG
>JAHZMX010000869.1:0-10728 GCA_027743895.1 Seira musarum | reverse complement strand
ATGTAACTCGTCCAAGCCCGGGGTGTTGAATGAGCTTGGAGGGTGAATGCATTCAACATATATATTTTTCCATTCATATGCATCCTCAAAGGAATTCATATTGAGATAAACAAATCTTATCTCGCATAAACAAATCTTAACCTAAACCTCATGCCATTCAAATAATCTATTCACAAGACATAATCTAACATTTCGCTATAAATAAAATTCATAATTAGAGAGACCACGTTTAAGAAATTCAAATAAAGTATCACAGGCAGTTACATTGAAAACAAACTAAAAAATTATGGCTAATGTTAGGCCACTGTTGACAGTTTAAATATTTCGAAATTCGATTTTAAAGTACGAGTTTGACTCAATAGTCAACGTCAACGTTCAGTTTTTAAGAGCATTCAAATGAGCCATTTTGCCGAAAAGAAATACATATGCACAGGGAACCTTTTTTCCAACTTTGTGGTCAATCAGCAACGCCTGTTTTTTCGAGAGTTATCTCGCTCAGGGAAAGGTACGAAGTACCTAGTCAATTTAATTAATTCGCTTTGCTCAGCTTCGAGCTCTCAGGCAGGTGAGAAGTCGGTACAGGCTAAATTTATCTGTCTCTGTACCTTGGCTACCACGAATTTACCTTTGCTAAAATAACGTGGAATGCGGAATGGTGAAATATAGCACAACATCCATTGCTTTGCTATTGCTACTCCAAAAGCAAAGAATATTTTGGTGATGTGAATGATGTGATGCGATGTTTACTTATTATATTAGGTATACACATACACACTACTCCTACTCCTGCTGTTTACTTTACTACGCGACTCGACTTCTCTGTCAGTGTCAGACGAAGTTAAACGTGCATGTTATATTTCTCAGGTGAGTTGTAGGAGTAGTAAGCAAGCAAGTACTCCGGTAGTAAATTGTAAAGTGATAGTGATTTTTGTGGGATGAATCTTTCGAACTAACAATGCAAAGTAGGCAAAGGATACAATACAAGAGTATCAACAAGCAAATAGATGGAGGAGATGCAATCAGCCGTGAATTTTTGCACAACCAAACAACCACAACAACATCATCATTGCAATCGCCTCATCGTTATCATCAGCCGATCCAATACAAAAGCAAAGAAAGAGCATATTGCCAAATAGCATTAGTGATGCAGATTGCAATACTTGCAATTGCAGATGCCTTTTATTATCATAGGTGAAATTTTTTTTCGAAACATATCGTCTTAAAATGATGCCCTTCTTTATATTTATAGTGGGAGTAGTTGTTATAGTTGTGTAATACTTTTTATTGAACACCTCATTACTACCTACTACTACTACTACTGCTACTACTCTATCCAACTTCAGCCTATCGATTTGCAAATTTTTCCGACTGTGATAATGTTGATTTGATAAAAAGTTTCTCTAAAGCTTGTTGAAGAATTATAATTGTCGCCGTAGTTTTTAAGTGCTTCTTGAAAAGTAATAATAATTTTGCTCAATGAAATCAAGTGATTTGTTTGTTTTGGAATCGGAAGTTGCCTTTGTACTTTTAGATATATAGCTGAAGCTGCAAAATTAAGTTTGTAATTTTAACTGTGCACGAATAGTTCATCATGAATGATGTTGAAGCGAGTGTTTCCTGAGCGGCCTCACAAGTCCCCAAGTAGTGATAATAATCGAAGTGGGGGTAGTAATAAAAGTCCAAATGCAAGCACATCTTCAGATGTAGGGAATCAGCTGAGCCCATCCCACTCTCAAGCTCGTGGAGGAGGTTATCTCAGGACAAATCATAGGGACTCTTCGGATATTTCAATCAGTGTCACTACAAATACCTCATCGACCAACTCTTCTCCTTCGAAAAGTTCAGTAGGGGGAGTAACAGGAACGACCACAAGACTGTCTTCCTCTTCGTCGGGATCACCAGTAAAAAGTGAAGCCCTACAAGGGGGAGGAAGTAGGGCTGACCAATGCCTTAATAGTGCTGCTACTAACCTGTCAAAATTGAAGAATATTTCGAGAAGTTGCTCTTCCACGGAGTTTCAGTCGCTCAAATTAGGTAGGTTAAGGTTTACAAAGACTTACTTTCATTTCCACAATTGTACTTAGAGCGCGGTTGATGACGTTTTCCAAATAAATTCTGTTACAGAATCAATGTCTACGGTTGAAGATTTCAAGTCAGTCTCAAAAACGATCTCATCAGCCTTAGATAGGGACGGGGTGCTTGCCAAACAGGTGTCAACGGTAATAAATTTGGTCCAATTATTGTTGGAAAATAGTTTTTAGACTTCGTATTTGTTTTTTTCTGGTTTATATATGATTGTTTTTATTTACACAGGCGCCATCAGCATCCGTACAGGATGGTCACGAATCTACCTCTTTGTCTACGCCATCAGATGAAGACACGGACAATGATCCTGCAGAATCTCTGTTTCAGCACCAAGCCAAATTCTTTTGCCAGATGAAGGAATATTTGTTGTCCCAGCAGTCATCGTTACGCCAACATTTAGAAGTACTGAATGCCACTGTAGCATCTAGGAAAAAGAAGATCATGGCGTCAAGGAGGCAACGTTTCCAAAATTCCGGGCATAGTGTTCATATTCCTTCCAAGCAGAAACCTGACGTAAGCCCAGAGATTAGAGGGAATAATCATGAAATGGATCTGCTGAACGAATTCCATAGTTGCTCTTCAACAGAGAAAAGCGGTAAAGTCTAAAATAATTTTGCGATCGTTCAAGACAAAACCCAACTTTTGTATTTTGAATTTTTAGATGACGATATGCAAGTATGTCCATTATGTGGAGTCGAAATTGAAGACTCTGAGAATCCTGCTGCCTTAGAGGAACACGTAGCAAGCCATTGGTGTTCACTGGATGATCCAATTTAGGAAAAAATGAATAAATTCGCAACGTTTAGGACTGTTAAATTTTTTCCGATATGCTGTGATAATAATTAGTAATTGAAATACTGCACTTTTTTCAAGCTGGAATACTATCTATTCATTCCCTCCATTTACAATAATTTTGGTAGCCACTAGCCAGTATCACATTACACGGATTTGTGACGGGGTACACTCTAGTTTGCTTACAGCTACGCGTTTTTGTTCCAAACGTCGATAATTCTATGTAGATAATAATAATAATGAATATATAATTTTTAGCAACGAACAAAAATAAAAACAAAATAAGACTTGCAATTATTATCGCAGTGAGTTCATTTGAGATTTGACTATGACTATAGACTATGTGCTACTTTCTTTTTACAAGGTAATGTACTCTGTAACAAGTGGTTTGTACGTTTAAATCCTCGGTTTCGTTCGTTTGGCAAATTAATAATCTCGGGAGAAATGAGAAGAAACATTAATACATAAATGTTGACTGGAATGAACTTGGTAGAAAATGACTTATTTAAACATTGATCGATCATGTTCCTATTTTGTACTGCCTTGATGATGTCGCGTAATGTCATCGATAGAACGACGCACTTTACTTGTGCTCTCTTCCACCCATTGTAGAGCATCTGTATGCTCATTGAGAATCTTAAGAATCTGCGCCATCTGAAAAGTGAAAATCATGCGTTTTGTTCCGTTACTAAAACAAAATTAATTTAGCGATAATTAATTTAAGTACTGCTGATTACGCACTGGATCATTCTCGTCTGCAGTTCGGTTGCTTTCATTGATTTTATTAATGATTTCCTTCAGGTCAGCAGCCATTTCATTGAGTTGAATATCGACACTCTCGGTTAAAGTGTATCTATGGGAGAATGAGATCGAGTATTAGGAAGCCAGCATAATAAATATTTTAAGATTTTCAATACTCAAGCTTCAACTAAATGCATTTACAAATGCTCGCGTTCGGGTTCCATTGGTAGCAAAGGTGAATCCACTTCAAGTGGTCCCAATACAGTTTCGAATTCATCTTGCTGGTTCTTCAAGTACTCAAATGCGTGCTCCAAACAAGCTTGATCCGCTTTTACCCTTGAGACCGATTCATTGAGTTTGGCAATCTAAAAGTGTATTCAAATACAATTTTAACTTGTTTCCACTGGCGCGACGTTTGAGTTCCACTTTCGAATGTTGTCTATTATTCACCTTGTCACCATTAGATACCATACCCAAATCCTTTGCATTGATTTTCGCAGCTTGATCCAAGTAAAGTTTCTCTTGATTTGAGATTTCCACACCACATCTATTGATTGTCTCCTGGAGATGCGGTAAGTTCATTGGTGTTGCGGCTCCATTTTCTTCAAATGCAGATGGAATCAACTTTCTGAATAACATAATTATAACCAACCCACAAAAAATTATTGACTATTGTCCCGCATTTCAACAAAAGATTTAAAGATTCTTGTTATTAAAAAATCCTTACAAAGGTTCTTTCAGTTGGCTAGCTGGAGTCGGAGAAACTAATTCAAATCAAAATAGTTAAAGTTTCTCTTGATTTGAGATTTCCACACCACATCTATTGATTGTCTCCTGGAGATGCGGTAAGTTCATTGGTGTTGCGACTCCATTTTCAAATGCTGATGGAATCAACTTTCTGAAGAACATAATTATAACCAACCCACAAAAAATTATTGACTATTGTCACGCATTTCAACAAAAGATTTAAAGATTCTTGTTATTAAAAAATCCTTACAAAGGTTCTTTCAGTTGGCTAGCTGGAGTCGGAGAAACTAATTCAAATCAAAATAGTTTTTAAACCTTGTTTAAACAGTGATTTAAGAAAAGATTGTGATAATTTCAAATAAATACCCGCAGCAGATGCTCCTGAAACTGTTTCGGTTCGTCGGGGTCGGGGTGGTTCACCATTTGTTTTAGCTATCAGAACGAAGTTTAAAAAGAACGAGGTCAAACAATGTAAGAGAAGCACTGACAATATTTGATATTGATTTATCGGTGTCATGCTTACCTGTAGTGCTTACAGTTGCAGATCTAGTGAAATTCACAGCTCCAGAAGTTGATTTCGGGGGAAGAGAAGATTTCATAAAAAATATCCACTCGCCCGGTTGTGGGTGCGATTGTCGTAGTTGTACTGGTTGCGGTTGTCGCCACTTGTCCATTTGTAGCCAAGCCTACAAGTACAGTTCATAAACTCAATTTAAAACGTAAACCACTGTGAAGTTTTAGTCAGTAACGAACCAAATGAAGTGGGTGCAGAAAAGGGGGGACGAGCGGTTGCAGCAGATCCACCGGGAGGAATACCTGATCCAGCAAATGATCGCGCCGCGGAGGATGGAGAATATATAGAGTTCGCAAATGGAGAGGGTACCGCAAATCCAGAACCAGAACCCGTGGTAGAAGAGGAAAAAGCGTTTCCGAAACTGAAAGACGGTCCTTTCAAAGTCGAAGTTGTTGTTGTGTTTGCTTTTCCGAAATCGAAACACGGTCCTTTCAAAGTCGAAGTTGTTGTTGTCTTTGCGTTTCCGAAATCGAAAGACGGTCCTTTCAAAGTCGAAGTGGTTGTTGTGTTTGCGTTTCCGAAATCGAAAGACGGTCCTTTCAAAGTCGAAGTTGTTGTTGTGTTTGCGTTTCCGAAGCTGACAGACGGTCCTTTCAAAGTCGAAGTTGTTGTTGGGATTGCGTTTCCGAAACTGACAGACGGTCCTTTCAAAGTCGAAGTTGGTGTTGTGTTTACGTTTCCGAAACTGACAGACGGTCCTTTCAAAGTCGAAGTTGTTGTTGTGATTGCGTTTCCGAAATCGAAAGACGGTCCTTTCAAAGTCGAAGTTGTTGTTGCGTTTGCATTTCCGAAGCTGACAGACGGTCCTTTCAAAGTCGAAGTTGTTGTCGTGATTGCGTTTCCCGAACCTGTTGCGACGATCAATCAATCACAGATAAGTAAATATATACATTTAAATCAAATCAAAAATTCATTCCAAGGAACAACGGTTCCTCCTGTTTCTGGTTATACCTGCATTACTAAGCGGTTTAGTGGTTGGCGCCGGGGTCGGCGACGATTGCAGGGTTTGACCTGTCCCACTGAATGGAACAAACGGTTTCGCTCCCCCTTAAAAAAGAATTTCAAAGTCAAAGAGAGTTAGTTCACTTTGTCATGGAAACTTTCATCATTTCTTTTTACTCGTGCGACAACTCACCACGACGGTATGATGACATTTTTTGATTCTCGTTTCGGCAGTTGCCTTTGAACGCCAAGGAAAAGATTAGATTAAAAAAGGTTAAATTCAAAGCAATCTGCAACGAAAATGCAAGTTGAAGTGGAAATAGAAGAAAAGTAGAAAACTTAAGTAAATGGAAACAGCTATTTACTACTTTACTAGCGCTATTAAATACATACTAATTGAACTGTACAATTTGTACCAAAGAGCAGGGAATTTTCCTGAACAGTTTAAATCCCCGTATTTACAAGAAGTGTCTGTCGAAGTCTCTGAGGATAGGAGCAGATTGCCGCTATCGGATTTCGTCTTCGTCTCACGTTTTGCTTGCACACATACACAAACAAACAAGGTATCCGTCAAAAGCATATCACTTGCCTTTGTTTCATGTTGTTGGCGTTGTTGCATTTGCATGCATATGCAGTTTTGCATCATACACCATGCTAATTTGTTAACCTCACTTGATAATTAATTAATAATTATTAATTATCGATTAATTACTAATGTGATAAAAATGTTCGTACTTTTTCCCTAACGTACCTACCTATTTGTTCGTATAACTGATTAAATAATAATTCAAATTTAAGACAATGTTTTAAAATGTTTTCAATATTTTGTTTTATTATTATTGTTATTACAGAGTATTAAGTTTGTATCATTTGTATGAAATGAAGCGATACAT
Organism: Seira musarum; assembly: GCA_027743895.1. Lineage (NCBI taxonomy): Eukaryota > Metazoa > Arthropoda > Collembola > Entomobryomorpha > Entomobryidae > Seira > Seira musarum. The sequence goes on along the minus strand of JAHZMX010000869.1, from coordinate 3,954 downwards.
TCCCGTACTATTCTGAATCTGTAAATCCTTTGGACTAAAGATATCATAATTTTATGATTTACACTCAATAAATTCGAAAAATGTGTAAGATTATTTCTTGAACAATTCATGCTCATATTAATGACATTTAAGGTTTTCTCGCTAAAATTTTGTCGTTTGGACATTCCTCGCCTCCTTCATTCTGAATGTGAGCTCCGTTCAACTCCATCTTGATTGTTAGCCTATTCCTGAGGTTGCATTTAAGGAAATATCTCAAAAATTGATTTGGCCATTTATTGTGGCAATGTTAATCACAAAATTGATTGATTGGTTAATTGATTTTGCAAAAAAATCGGGTTTAGTTCTAAAAAATTCTTGACTGAAATAATTGCTTTGTGGCAGATATGAGGAGAAACGTAAATCATTTACGATTTTGTTTCAAACTGGCTTCCAATTTTTGCTCAAGTTGCAACGCAATTATGTAATCAACGTCACGTCACTGTTTACCAGCGATAGTCATTTCCATCCTTCATCTCGGTTAGGTTTTTGCTTATTGCTGTAAAAAAGTCTTTCTGATATTACAACCTGGAGATCTATATGACAGGCAATTACCCAGTTTATATTCCTGCATTAACTTTCGCTGTCGCTGATAGACTGATAAAAGGTCATGCTAAATTCATACGTAAAGGTATGTAAACTGCATGTAAAAATTGTGAATTGCTAATGGTACCAAGCATTTTAGTTTTATTACGCATCAGCGGAGTACTGATTTCGATTGGGTTGTCTGCGTGTCTGTCGGTCTGTCTGTGCAGGTGACAACTTTCGAAAGAGGTCACTGATTGACCTCAAATTTGTTCCTAGGCAAATAAACTACAACTATTTTAGAAAAAAGGTCCTCCAAAAAAGGACCCAATGTCCATTTTTCCCTGTAGCGACAAACTAAAAAATGGATTTAAAAGTTTTTACGAAATTGATTTTTAAAGAACGAATCACGCAAATTTAAAAAAAAATGCTAGAAATGTTTTCCACCGTATTTCTTTGTTCATGAAGCTATCTTAGTCAACTCTTCTACTGTAGACTAGAGCTAATAAGTGTCGCTTTAGCCCCTTGCATGTTGAATTTAAAAATTTCCACAAAAATTTATATCTCTTGCAATTCAAAATTAAAGTTTTTTGTCGCTGTCTGATGTTCACGCCTAAGATATTAAAAATAGAGAAATTTGAAACTTGTAATACAGAGACAAAAGTTTGAAATAAGTTTTTCATTTTATAGTGGTAATTGTTAATATAAATATTAATGAAGCTGTTAATACAGCTATAGCGACATAACTGAAAGAGAGTTAACGACTAAAGAGGTTTTTCTCATAACAGTTTTAAATTGTCTCTCAAGTTCCATACGCTGTCAAAGAAAACGGTTCTTTGCAGTTGGACAGTTGTAGTTAACGACTAAAGAGGTTTTTCTCATAACAGTTTTAAATTGTCTCTCAAGTTCCATACGCTGTCAAAGAAAACGGTACTTTGCAGTTGGACAGTTGGACCACGAATTCTTCATATGAAACTTTTATGAAAGTCATGACATAATGAAAACATGCATGCATGAAAGGAGACCTCTCGAATGAGGTATCACGTAACCTTTTTCATTTTAAATTCTAAAAATTCCTAAATTTAAAATTGACACTCTTATTCAGTTTCATTGGAAGCTTTCGAATGAGCCACCCCATGCAATACATATTTTTCATTGAAAAAAATCGTCAACGGCCTCCTGTCGTTTAATTTGAAAGTAGATTGAAATTGAGATATCTAAGTAGTAACGCAAGAGAAAGAGTTCAGAATTTAAAGAAATTATTTAATCTATACGTTTTTTATGTTCACGTACTTGAGAAATATAAACATAATGACAATGACACAATTTACAGTAGCATGGCGCCGTACCATTTTTTTACATTTGTCTTGGGAAAAATATTTTTACGCATATGCAATTTGGTTTTTTAAATGGGAAAATGTTGATTTGATTCGCTTGCTGTGAGTTGGACACTAAAATTTGTGATTGCTCAACATGCATTGCTTGACCAGTTTATGCTTTTGGCCCATTTTCATTTTTGACTACAGTATTGTATCGTTTGATGTGATGTTCGATTTCATGGTCAATATTTTTATAGACATCGCAATAATTCATTGATGGACAATTTCTCAGAGAAATTTTCTCTTGCAAATTACTGTATGAAAAAGACTTACATTATCTCTTTTATTAATGATTCACAAGTAGAAATGGTAATAATCATCATATTTTAATTACTTTTATACATAGATGAATTCATACTACCTAATCCTAATACAGTTTTTCGTATCTGAAAAGACACTTCCGATTTAGCCCTAACTTTATTTCATTACACTTGAAACCTAAACGTAATGATAGGAAATTATTCAATTTGTTGATTTTTTGGTAGTGCTGGTGATGACAAGAAAAGAAATACATTCAATAGTAAAAAAATCATTTCCAAATTAATGAAAGTAAAAAACATTAATGACGTCGACGAAACACTAAAGTCAAGATTTTACATAAGAATAATAATAATAATGAACTAGTCTAACTGTAAGATCCANTTTCTCTTGCAAATTACTGTATGAAAAAGACTTACATTACTCTTTTATTAATGATTCACAAGTAGAAATGGTAATAATCATCATATTTTAATTACTTTTATACATAGATGAATTCATACTACCTAATCCTAATACAGTTTTTCGTATCTGAAAAGATACTTCCGATTTAGCCCTAACTTTATTTCATTACACTTGAAACCTAAACATAATCATAGGAAATTATTCAATTTGTTGATTTTTTGGTAGTGCTGGTGATGACAAGAAAAGAAATACATTCAATAGTAAAAAAATCATTTCCAAATTAATGAAAGTAAAAAACATTAATGACGTCGACGAAACACTTAAAGTCAAGATTTTACAATAATAATAATAATAAACTAGTCTAACTGTAAGATCCAGCGATATTATAGAGTACTTTTACACAAGAGACTTTATATAAATATTCAACATCTTTATTCGAGGGAATGTTTGAATATTCCAATGAATGTTGAGGGGAAAATCATACGAATAATATTTAAAAAATCGTATTAAGAATAGAATTCGTACGATTTTCGCCTGAAATATCCAAGCTAATTCATATCGAATTGTTCATACATCGGTATTACCAATGTAATCCNCGAAACACTAAAGTCAAGATTTTACATAAGAATAATAATAATAATGAACTAGTCTAACTGTAAGATCCAGCGATATTATAGAGTACTTTTACACAAGAGACTTTATATAAATATTCAACACCTTTATTCGAGGGAATGTTTGAATATTCCAATGAATGTTGAGGGGAAAATCATACGAATAATAATATAAAAAAATCTTATTAAGAATAGAATTCGTACGATTTTCGCCTGAAATATCCAAGCTAATTCATATCGAATTGTTCATACATCGGTATTACCAATGTAATCCATGATGTAGCCAATTGCTCTCATTGACATTGAGCATATCTTTGTTTCTACTATTTAATCATTAAAATGTTTAGGGGTGGAACGAGTATGGAAATCAAGCAGAATTGATTTTTATATGATGAACGTCACTTCGAGTTTAGAAGTACTGGGGGTGAATAGCGATCCTAGATATTGCCAAGGAAACGGAACCTCTTTACTCCCACATAAAATAATAAAGAAAATAGTACTTTCTCAATGTATTTTGACTTTTTAGTCGCTTGAATGTGTACACAAAATACAAGATAGAGGAGAAACAAAGAAAATGCATTCAGAAATTACTTCTGTTTCTCGCCAAAATAATATAGCAAAAAGGCGGGGGGTAATGAAGCACCGATTCTGTGGTAGGATTGAGCTCCATAGCTAATAATGCACCCCCCAGTAATTTAATGGAACTCGGTCCATAAATTAATAAAACAAAAAACTATATA
>JAHZMX010000868.1:1785-17713 GCA_027743895.1 Seira musarum | reverse complement strand
GAAGTTGGGAACAGAGTTACAGAAAATATATATTGTTCCATCCCTATATCTGGAGTAGTTGTACTTACATATCCATCCCAGCTTGCAATTGTTTTTATTATGTCTCGTGGTACTTTCTCTTTTTGTCTTGGATTATTGGAATGCTATTGAACATTGAACCCATTTATGGAATGTAGAAACATCACATCCTTCTTCAAATTCATTTCATCCTACTCAACTCACGTTGTCTGTCAGAGGTCAGAGATACTTTTTGTTCCATAATCCCAACACACAGGCAGAAAAATAATAGAAAGTAAAAAGAGAAAACTGAGACAAGAGAAAGTAAAATGTGTGAGGGAAAAGATGCGATTTGATGAAGTGTCTGGAATTGTAGAAAAGAGCTCAAAAAGAAGAAGCAATTTCTAGCTTACGGACATTACTCAATATTACAATTTTCATCATCCTATGGCAAGAAGATTATTAAAGAAAACGTTGCCCCAAAATCAAATAATGCCTTCTTTTCTCCTCGAGAAATTTAAAAGGTTTCATCTCATCTTCTTTTTATTCATGGACCATCGTAGGAGAAAATGAGGGGGCTAAAGGAGATGTAGCGAAAGAAGAAAAAGTGGTAATGTAATGATGATATGAAAACTCCGACGACGAGCTTGCTTTCTCTACTCTCGCTCATTTGCCCTTTCAATTCACACGAATCCTTGAAGTGGAACAAGTCGAGTTTCATATTCATCCTGCTTCTCTCTATTATTGCATTATTACTGCCTGGTCTCGTCCAAATAATAGGCTTACATACAGGCAAAAAAAACCTTTTTCTGCTTTCTCCTTCCACCGTCATTCTTTAAATTTTCTCTTTATTTATTTAACAAAATGGCAAGTTTACAAAAACAGAATGAGGAAAGGAAAGAGATATTATTATTATGAGACGATGAGAAATGGGCTGTGTGGAAAAATAAATAGGCTTACTTATCGTTATCTCCTCTTTTGTAACATGAACGAATTCTGAGCTGAAAACAGATCATTACTCGTAATGATTCTGTTGAAGAAAATTTGACAAAAAAACTGACGATCCGAATTAAAAGTTGATTTCGCAACAGAGGAATAATAAAACAAAAACTTTTTCGTCCTTTTCTGTGCTTAACATTTGGCTTGTTGCTTTCACCAATCACCAGAATAATCGGAGGTTCGATGTTCTCTTCCTTGATCATTGTCCTCCACAGGCTACGAGATAGAAAATATGGGTTTGCAAAAAGGAAAATAAAACGTCAACGCTCAATATTATTTTTTTATCCACAACTTTTAAGCATTCTATTTGGTAGATATCTTCCTTTGAATTTTCATGTTCTTTTCCTCTTTCTTGTTTTGCTTGAGCTAGAACCTAACAAAATGAAATGATAAAAATAATCTACGTGCGTAGGTTGACGCGATATAGGTAGTTGGCTGGCACGCTTAATGTAACTCGATCTCAAGGGTTGAGGACACTTGATGAACACTAAACACCTCCGCAAGTTTGTGGAATTGCTGCTTTGCGGAGAGGGGGAAATATACCTTGACTTTTATGCCTTTCATACATGAAGAAATTACATAGAAATCCAAGAATTTGATGAATTTTGGATTCGGTGTGTAGAAATCAAATTCTTTCTCCTTTTTCTGTTGCAACCGACCATTTAAAAGATGAAAGCATACAAGAAAAACTTGTTATCTGTGCTGATTATAGCCAATAATGTTAACTGGGTAAAAATAACCCTAGCGAGGAAAACAAAACAACCTTCCTACTTGTTTTCTGTTTTATCTTGTTTCATTTTATTAGAAAATGTTTATTACAAACATATAGGCACAAAGATAAGTATTACATAAAGCACTATTCAAAATGCATAAATAATTGCCTCCCGGTATAAAACAATACATATTTCTATAAAACCCTTAAAACGTAAAAAATATACAACAAAAATGGCATTTTCATGATTCCTATCATATTTATTGTTACAATTAAGTAAAGGCACTGTAAAAGACGATGATATGATACAATCACCGTCCTTGTTTGGCTGACTAATGCAAAAAAGCATAATAAAAAATCTTGTGTAAGTAAGAGTACAACCTTACGTCCAACAAAAAAAGTGAGTAGTGAAAAAGTCTATGAAAAGTGTAGAGGTATGTATGATGCTTGTTGTAATAATAAATAAATTAGAGCTCTGTAGTTGGTTTACTCCTTGCAAATTCTCGTTTTCCCCTGAAGTGAACGTTATCATTAATTTGTGAACTAATTGACATCTCGTCGTCATCTGACCTGTATAATTTATACAAATAGAAATTAAGATTAATAATCATGATGCGAATTGCAAGCGTTAAATAATGAGATGAGAAGTGAGAGTGAAAGTCATTGCACCTTTCATAGATAGGATTGACGATAGCTGGCTCAGTTTTGTCTACTGAGGAAAGTTGGCGATGCTGAAATGTTTTGAGTATAGGAGTTTTGGAAGATGATGGAGAAACATCACTAGCTGGTCGCGTCCCTCCGTTGTGTGAACTGGGACTGCTACTTCTCCCTATTGATTGTAAAATTCTATTTTTGTTCGATTCAAGAAAAAAAATTATAGTTTTATAAACCGCTCATACACTGTGAGCCGACAAGGCTGTCCCTGGAATTATATCCAGTAGTGGAACCATCCATGTACATGTGGTTTCTGCTTAGGTTTAGATCCATCTGCAGATCAGAGTCATCAATATCGAGTTCTTCCCCTTGCACACGCATGTTTAATACCTATGTAAAACATTTCAGATCGAAAACGATTTTTTAAGAAAATGAATTTTTTTTTTCACTTTTGTTTTTGTTTGAGTAATACCTGCGTTTCATACTGCTTGAGACTGGGACTGTGGTCAATGTACACGGGTTCGTATGTTCTCGGCGGGATAACAATTCGTTGCATTTGATTTTTGTAGGCGTTGTAGCGAGACCATTTGTAGCATACGAAGCAAATTCCTGCCGAGCTCACGATAAATATAAGACACGCTAGTGCCACTAAAGCAGCAGGGAAAGCAGCCCACTGTTGATCACTTTCTAGGGGACCAACTGGCGCTGGAGGGAGAGGGGCTCTTGTAATGGGCTTTCTAACCTCCGTCGCTCTTACCCCCAAAGAACTGGAAACGTAATAACTGATACTTTTGGAGCTTTCACGTGACATGATTGTGCTGTAAAGGAAAGTAAATTCATCGGATTATTTTTTCAGAAACTCAATCATTTTTACACAAAGTGGCTTAAAGACTAGAACATTATGTAGATATGTCATTATGTCATTCGACTTACTCAGAAACTTTAGGATGCTCTCTATCCAATATATGATCATTGATTGGATCAACTGCGTAGAACCATACGTCTGTTGCTGTTGAGTCAAGATCCATCGTGCCATTGTCAGTTAGGTAGCGATGAGCAGAAATCTTCTCAATTCCAATGATCAGGGTTGATGACTCTTGCAGAATTTCCAGAATGTCTTTTTCCTTGCTTTTTACTTTATCTGGTGTGGTTCCTTGAATTATTAACACCATTCGGTGGGGCTCTCCGATTACGTTTACCTAAAAGTATCATAGTAATAGCATGACAATTGAACGTTAGTACATTTTTTTTATCTTACTTTCAAGTAATAAATGTTTTAACTCACAATCAAAGGAATTTGTGAGATCTGTGATGAGGATGTAGGTCCTTTTGGATTATCTCTTGCAGATACGGATAAACGGAAAGGTAATAATGCGGGTGAGACATCATCCAATGTTCTAGTGTTAGACACTATTCCAGATCTAGCATCGATCGCAAAGTAAGACCTTGCTAAATCATTTTCTGCTTCAATGTCATAAGTAATTTCATGGAATGCTCCGCTGTCTTTATCCTCAGCTCGGATTTGAATTACAGAAGTAGAGATTTGAGCATCTTCTGGAATTGCCCCATACAGTTTCTTTCCTCTTGCAATTTTCTGGTAGTCTGGGAATAAGAACTCGGGTCTGAAATGTAAAAAAATGGGGCAGTAAGCACATGCATGTAATTTTGTTTACGCAAAAGCGAGATTTTTTTTCTTCTTGTTTTCTTTCATCTCGACTTACTTGTTATCATTCTCATCTACAACCCGGATTCTGATTTTTACATGAGAGTTCTTCTTGCTGATCACGCCAGGAAGAGTTAAAAGTTTCACGTGAACATTATATTCCGAAACTTTTTCATGATCTAATGAAGTCCGTGTCAATTTAAGCTCGCAGTTTCTGTCCTTGTTCACCCGTATCGTGAACAATCCTTTTTAAAAAGAAAACAAAATGCTAAGCTTTTTCTTCAATCTTTAAAATAAAACAAATACAGAAGGTAAGATTTCCTCACCATCCTCATTTCCACTAATGATCTGGCATTCGATAGGAATGATTTCATCTTGTTTGTTTATAATTACTAGAGTTTTTAGAAGAGTGCCTCCAACAGCACTTTCTAATACATCCACGGAATATTCTGTTTCAGAGAAGCCCACTCCAACATCTGGAGCCACGGTGGCAACATGGTCTACGTTGACCTTTACTGTAGCTACGGAGCTTAGCTGAGGCTCTCCGAGATCATAAGCTCGTACATCAATCTTAAAGCGATTGCAAAAGACTTTTACTTATTAATGCTCTCACATGCAAAATAACGTGGCTTGTCTTTATAAAGCGACCAAAGCACTTACATGGTATTCAGTATCCATTTCCTTACGTAAGTCGTCTTTAATGGAAACTTCGCCTGTGTCATGATTTACGTCAAAGTATCTGGAAGCTTTCCCTCTTCCAGTTATTTCGTATTTAACCTAAAAACAAAAAAAAAATGTTTAGATTCGCCTCAACATAGTTTACATTCTTCATTCTCAGTAATGAGGGTTTCATTACTTTGCATGATGTTATTTTATTTATCTACATACTTTGTTGAAAGGTGAAGTTCCATCAGAATCTGTAGCTTCCAATTTAGTAATGACCATTCCCACCGGAGATGTATCGTCAAGTCGAATTGGTCTCGGGACAACGTTGAAAATTGGAGGCACATCATTTTCATCAATTACATTCACAATAACAGTCGTAGTAGAGCCAGGATTGCCACTTTCGTTTTCTTCTGTGCCAATTATGAGAACATGCTTTGTATCTCTTTCAAAGTCCAATCCCTGAGTGGTGTAGATGTCTCCAGTAATGTGATCAATGTTAAACTTGTCGAAAGGTCCTTGTTTGATGAAATACGTTATTCGTTTTTCCGTATCGGGATCAAACGCCTATAGTTTTGAGAATATAGTCGCATTATTCCCCAGTATAGCATAAAAGGCTTTTAAATTACATTTCATAAGTACGTATTTTTTTTTAAATAAAATATGTTTATAAATTACTTCAACTCTGATGACTTTCATATTTCTAGCATTTTCTGGAATACTGACTTCATACGTAAAACGATTAAATACTGGTTCGGTATCGGGAATATCCTCAACTGCTATAGTCATCGTTGCAGTCGCAATTCTTGGACTAGCAGAGTTATCTCTAGCGGTGACTACAACGTGATGTATCTTTTGCCTTTCAAAATCAAGGGAAAGTCGAGTAGAAACCTCTCCCGTGATTGGATCAACCGCAAATGGTGAATCTTCAGGGATTTCGTAACGAATTTCTCCATTAACATCCTCATCTGCATCTTTTGCTTCAATTCGCCCAATGAGTTTTCCTGGTTGGCCCTCCTTAACGGAGAAGTGGTAAGGGAGATTGATGAATTCGGGATTACGGTCATTCTACAACAACATGTTTGTTTTCATTCATATCAATTCAGATTTTTTGAAAAATAAATGTATTTTTCCTTACAATGTCAATGACGCGTATGTTAACGGTAGCAATGGAATGGAGACCGCCTTCATCTTCAGCTCGAATATTCTATATTATACAAAATCATTGTGGCATAAAAACAAGTTTCCACTGTCGTTTGAATTCATGTTAGTGCCCAGGCATTCATGCAACGCTTACCAAACTGTATCGGCTCAATTCTTCCCTGTCAAGTTGTCCATTGACAGACAAAATTCCCGTATTTTTTCCAATGGTAAAATGATGTAGATCATTACCAGAAAGAATGTCATAGATAACAGGCTTCCCTTCCGGATCTCTCGCTTCTAAAGTAATCACTTCCGCTCCAATGGAGGCTCCCTCGCTTACACCCACGTCATAAACCAACTGAGAGAACACCGGTGCTTTTAAATTAGGGCCGTCAATCACATTAACTTCCACAATGCGCTGGGAGCTCCGACCACCGCCGTCCGTTGCCTGTAAGAATATATGTTTGCACAGGTACATCAGAACACTATCAGTACATTGATGAACAATAGCTTCCTAAATTATTGACATTTTTTGTGATGTTGAACAAAGCATTCTTTTACACTCTACCTACTACAAATAGCGCTTGCTTTTTGCTCTGCATCATTTTGAGTATGTATTTTAGAATTTGATTATCGTTTTTTGCCCCGGCAGAAAGGACGCACCGGAAACTTTTTTAGAGATTTACCGGAAATGCACCGTTCCCCGTTTAATGTTTCTTTCGGGCGTGGTTTAGCATTTTTGTACTTTTCCTCATTATTATGATTTGAATTCTTAGCTTTTTACAGTTTTATAGCAAAATGTTGGTCCACTGATTTAGAGAGCATTAAAAAATGTAACAATGAGCTTTGCTGTGAATTTAATTTAAGCCCTCAATTTCAATCTGACTTTTACTCTTGCTTAAATGCGCACAAGAGAAAAATAAAGCCTCATAAACCGTTTCAGTCCACCGCATTATGTCCATATAATATTTTAAGTATCAGATATTTAAAAATTGGGCTTACCTGAACAGTTATACTGAAATGTTCACCCGTACTAAATTTCCCAACAGCGTCCACTACACCCTTTGTCTCATCAATGAAAAACCGCTTGGTGCCATTGTTTGAAACATGTGTAATAGCAAACTGGATCTTTGCATTGTCTCCTTCATCTTTGTCATCCGCTTCAACCTGCACAATTTCACAACACATTAATATTATTTCTTAAATGTATACTCTTCTGTTACATACAACATTTTGTAAAACCTTTGTTGGCAATTTATTATTTTGTATTTTGCATGACTCTTTTAGTTTACCCCATTATCGCATGCTTGTGATTTTGTCGCATTTTTTGTATAATTTTAATGATTTGATAGCAATACCAGCCCCGCACAAACAATTTTAAATAAATGATTAGATTGGTTGCGTTGTATTGCAAGCGCGTTACTTTCCCTTCATTTTCTTTCCCAGATTAATATTTTCGATAATGTATAATAATATCCCTCATTACATGCGTTTGAAGGAGGAGGATGTGAATTATTATTGTTTTATGTTATTAGTCACGAACTAATCAGTAAATCATAATAATATGGGGTGGTAGTAGACTACGTAGTATCATCATTATTGAACCTATGAGAATAGATATTTTATTCCAATAAATCGAAGCAAAAAATAATAATCTAGAGATTATTCATGACGATAAAAAATATATGCATTCGTTTGGTCTATCATTAGGGCAAAAGTAAATATTTGAAGTCGTGCTCGTGCTCGTCGCCAACATTTTGTTGCAAAATTTTTCATGAAAGTTTATTTGGAAAGAAGATTTCTAATTTGATATCGGTTCATGACCTACACCCTACCTGAAAAATTGGTCTCCGGCCATCTCCCCCGCCTGGAATAGTTATGGGATGAAGTGGACGAATAATAGGAGTATTATCATTCTTATCCTAAACAAATCAAAATTTTAGGCAATTATCAATCAGCATTCCGTATCACACGCAATTTAAAAATTGTTAAGTTATCGCCCTTACCTTGAGATGTACTAAAATGACTAGAGGAGTAGAACTTGAAGTCTCGTGCTGGTCAACAACCGCAACCTCTCGTGCAATCATCTTTACATGAAAAAAATGAAATCACAACTTCCATAATAATACATTATTACATTCATTTTATGCAAAAAATAACAGGACGTACGTGTTAACGAGTTCATAATAATCTAGCAAACTCTCAACTCAACTCAACTCATTTGTACTAATCATTTTTCGATCATTTACAAATTACGGCAAAAGAAAAAGAAGAGAGCCTTCCCTTTTTCCTTTGCGATATAACAGCCGGTTTCTTTTTCATAGCCTTTTTTTTCGTTTATTATTTCATTCCTCAGAGCTATCTATGCAGTAATGCTTTTAGTTCATTTGAAGAATTGATGATTACCTCACCCAATGTTTTCTCCTCATTCAAGACAAAATTTTAATATTTAAAAGTGTCAACAACCGCAACCTCTCGTGCAATCATCTTTACATGAAAAAAATGAAATCACAACTTCCATAATAATACATTATTACATTCATATTATGCAAAAAATAACAGGACGTACGTGTTAACGAGTTCATAATAATCTAGCAAACTCTCAACTCAACTCAACTCATTTGCACTAATCATTTTTCGATCATTTACAAATACGGCAAAAGAAAAAGAAGAGAGCCTTCCCTTTTTACTTTGCGATATGACAGCCGGTTTATTTTTCATCGTCTTATTTTTTTCGTTTATTATTTCATTCCTCAGAGCTATCTATGCAGTAATGCTTTTAGCTCATTTGAAGAATTGATGATTACCTCACCCAATGTTTTCTCCTCATTCAAGACAAAATTTTAATATTTAAAAGGGAAGACGGGCAAAAAACTATGGTTTGATTTGGACTCGTTTTGTTTTTCACAGAAAAATCATTTTAAAAAAATACTGGTTTAACATCATGTCTTTCCCTTAATAGAAAAGATATTGAAGGAAAATTGTAAATGAATGTCAGAGTGCGTAACATTTTTTGCAAAACGACATTCATGAAAATGTAAGTACTATGCACTTTGCACAGTGGACCTTTGGGAGAAGGTAGTTGGTTATTGCTTGTCTTTGGTTTTGCGTTCCTCTAAAAAACCGAAGGAATTATGCGGTATTACAAATGTTGTATACTGTTTATAATCTACTAATTCTTTTAGACTGACTTGAGTGATATTGAGGATGGGGAAGAGAGCCTTTATGTTTATGGCTTGTACACACAAAAAGCTCAGTTTAATCACACTTGAAAATCTTTTTCCACTGTAAACTAATGCTGAATGTGAACTCGTGAGCCACAATCTAACTGTGCTTTGTACAATGCATGAATACCATTTGCAGGAAAACTGCTCAGGTCTTATTTTACCCGATCCGAGTAAATATGAGTTCACTTTGAAGAAACAGAATAATTGTGCATCATGTCATAAACATTTTTTCCCATTCATTCCGAACAGGATGATATTATTATTATGAGGACACTAATACTCACGGCGATAATGATGGCGGTTCTCTATTATCGTCGTGATTACAGGAATTGGACTCTTTCGGGCAAAATATGAGAATTATACTTCATAAATGCAATGCAGTTGAGGAGTGTGAGTGGAGTGCGTAAATGCATTTCTTATATAAATTTTAATGTGAATATTTTTGGGGAAAAAACCTGAAATTGAAGTTGAGGAGGGTTTGGTGGATCTCTGTCCAAATGTTGGTCAGCCACTATGAGTACTCCGTCATCGTTCACTTTGAATCCCGATGTAGTTAGCTCATAATGATATTCCGGCTTGGGGTCATTCGGTGTCTAAAGAAATCATCGTTATTTTAGTAGATACTCCCTTTGCATAGGTAAGTCACACGCAAAATGAGCGTGATCATCATAATACAGCACCGTTTTCATCACAAGCCATCACGACTTATGTGCTCAAAGCTTTTTCAAGAAAAGATATAAAGATTGCTTATTCCAACATATCTATCCATTTTTCGGGCAAAGCCATCAATACATTGTCAAAATATTTGGAACATAATGACGTAATAATATTTATGGGGACATAAAAATTTCAATTTTTTCATGATGTGAAAAAGAAATAAAAATAGATTGGCTTGTAAAGTCTCACCAAGTCTGGGTCTGTAACTGCAAAGCGAATGGGTTGGTTGTCGGTTACACTCAATACGGGAGTGCCCACAGCCGCATTTTCATCCACATAACCGACCAAGGAATTCGCCTGGATTATGGGAGGATGAGAGTTCAAAGCTTTCACGAGTATCACCAACTTTGAGTACGCAGCACGTCTACCTTCGGTAACTTCCGTGGCCTAAATAGGTTTACCACAGATATGCATAAGTCATTATTAGTAAGATAAGAGTGTGAGAAAGAGGCTTGTCCTTATCAAAACATATTTCAGTGATAAAGCAAATCATTTTCAGTTTCTTGTAATTCATAAGAAAACAACACAAACATTATGTAAGCTCTTGTCGAGACTTTATATGCAAAGTACCAAGTCGACTCAAAACTAAAAATAATTATTTTTTTCTGAAATTCATAATCAAGTAGAGTTTTTTACCTTTAGATAAATCTCAAATCTTGTTTCTTGATCATTATCAATTGGCCTAATCTGGCGAACAATTCCTGTAGAAAAAAATTTACAAAGTTTTTTAATATGAACAATCGCAATTAGGTAATGATGTGGTTTTTAAATCATATTTCTTTCAAGACTTTTGAAAATTCTTTGATATACGAGTAGTTAATTCAAGCTAATTTGATATATATATTTTTGTGCTAATTTTATTACCAGTTTGGCCGTCAATCAGAAAGTAGGACAGATAGGAGACAGGGGTTCCATTCACAAAAGCGTAGTGAATGGGTGCATTAATTGAGTCTTTGTCGGTGGCCAGGATTTTTGCTGGGCGAACATCTAAAACTCCTGTCAACACACTTCTGATCACCTATAAATTTTCCGAATATTTAACAAACATAAATAACATGAATGATTACGTGAATAACTTTTAAAAACAGGTAAGGTGTACAGATTAACCAGCCTAACTAACTTCCACTTCTCAAGTGGGTAGAAAAAATTGTTTGTAGATGTTTTCTACACTTGAAACTCATAAAACAGCGGAATTGACATGCTCATAAATGATGCTGTATCTTGCATCCAAATTCAAATAAAAATTGAAAAGAATATTTTTGAGTTTGCAACAAAAATGTTGAAAAGCCATGATCGAAAACTAGACAGGAGGTACTAATTGTGAGACATAGCAGCCAGAACGAGCACTAATTTTACCTTCACTTATGTGCAAAGCTAATGTACTTAATTAGTGCTGCATTAAATTTTAAATGAATCAAATTTCATTGCATTCTCCTCTGCATATCCGGATTATTAAATTATGATGTCTCATTCTCGTGAGATTTTTTTTGCATAAGTACATCATAAGAATTTGTATAACACATACCGTGGCATTGTAAACTGAATGGTGGAATGCTGGTGGTTGATCATCAGAATCAAGCACGTTGATGGTGAGTGTGCTCGTACTGGATCTTCTCAGTTTCGGGTCGAAAGCTCGATCCTAGGAGGAAAAAAATCGTCTTCATAAATAAAAATGAGCGATACAGACGATAAAGTTTATGATAATTTATAAGAGAAATGAATTTTTAATGTGAGAAATAATGAACTATCCCATGTAAAAATTAACTGTTCATGTATACAGTTTAAAAATGCAAGATAATACTGATAAACAAAATTGACGACATTAGGTAGGAAGAACATTTTGCATTTTAAAATTGGGATTCAGATCAAAATTACAATTAAAAATTATGCAGAATCTACAGTCCCGTAATTGCATTAAAGTAGAAGTGTTCTGTAGTTACTGTAAATAATCAAGGTATAAAACTAAAATTGAAAGGCTAAATTAGTTCATCCTTGTCGCGAATACGTTCTAATCTCAAACCAAAATCTTGAAGTTGTATTTAGCCTTGTCGCATAATTCATCATGATGATATAACATGTTCTGTTCACTTAAGGAACATGTAAAAAACTGAGACAAGTTAAAAGCTGATCATATCTGCATTGTTAGAGCATTGTTGTGCAGTCAATCTTTTTAGTGAGCAACGTAATAAAAACTTACGGAAGCGACAATGGTGACATAATATCGTTGACTTCGCTCATAATCTAGGGTTCGGTTCAGAGTAACTGCGCCTTGGTGAGGGAGATTGATGGTGAATATGCCATAGCCGTTCTCCTCATCTTTTTCATCCTTCGTGTCGACAACAGAGTACTCAACAAGTCCATTAACACCTGCATCTACATCCGTGGCTCGAATTCCTCGGAAAACGGTTGTTCCAACTGGCGTTGACTAAAAATATAAATGTGTGATTGTCTGTTTTTTGTTTGCCGGGAAAGCATGTAGGAATACATTTTTTGAACTGATAAAAAACATAAGTGCTGCTGTGCTAATGGCCTTTTTATTACGAGGAAAATAACGCCATACGTCACGTCATCATTTCATCACCATCATCGTGGGATGTCACCTTGCTAATCTTCAAAATATTATTTTATCATTAACTACCGAGGATGGACAAGACGCTGTCTTGTCAAAAAAAAAGTAATGTCTTTGCTTGGCTTGGTCTTATTGAGGGTACGTAAGTTTAAGGAAAAACTCATTTCGATTAGTACGCTTGGGAGATTCGAAAATAGCTGAGGTAGTCGTATCATATCTCCATCAAAATGCAAAGAGGATTACGTACTACTGTACTCTACTACTAGAACATGAATGATTAGTAAACGATGATAGAAGAAAAGAGATTGCGAATGTGATGCATCACTATCTGCACCGGTGCATTCCTGTCACGTTTTTCCTTCAAGTGTGATTTGGCCGGAAGAAACTGAATAAGAGACGAGTAATAAAGAAGTAATTACAGTTTCTCAATGTAAGTAGGATGCACCAATGTGATAAGTTAAAATGGAATATTATTGTTGTGGTTAGGTTTCATATCAAATCTCGGGCATTTCCTGCTACCTCCAATAAATCACGTTCTGCCAAACTAAACGGATTTGGTCATGATGAATGAGAGTATCCTTTAAAAGATCATAATTTTTAGGCCAGCGGTGACACTTAGAAAGGGTAGTTGTTTGCATGATTTTTTGATAACCATGGACCACGTTTATAAAAAAAAGCCAGAAGGGAAAATCAAAATAATTTTCTCGATTAAATAAAGTTGCGTGTTTGTTTGCTACCTTGCTAGTCAAGTAAAATTTTCAGTAGCCACAAACTAGAAACATTTTTGCAGGTACGAATGGGGAAGATATAATTGGAAATGAAATGCTCTGGCGTGACGTGACACTCTCGTATTAAATGTTTTAAAGCAGCGAATGTTGACCATATACTATTTTAGAATGAATTCTGACTTTTGTATTATTACATCGCCATCATACTCTCAAGTTCAGGATTGTGCATACCATTATTCCTTTTCGTGTACATCAAATTCATTTTAGAGATAGATAAATGAAAAAAAATGACAGCAAAATTATTCTTCGCTTACTTCCGGAATGCTGATTTCATACGGCTCACCGATGAACTTTGGGCTGTACAAAAATAAAAAAATACGTTTTTACCCAATCGACGTAGAAAATAATAAAGTTTGATTGAGTTCATCCGTGTCACAAAAGTCATTGAACAAAGAACATTAAAACTGAATCTTATGTTAGCCATCTCCGTTGTTGATTACTACTTTCTTACCTGTTGTCATTTTTGTCAGAGACACGAGCAATCACAGGTATTGTTCTGCTATCCCTAGTGCTTTTTACGACACATACAGCCTGAAAAAGAAATCAATAAAAGCATTTATTTTCTAATAATAATCCGTGCCATATTTTTTGGACCACACCAATCAATAATTGATTTTTCATGAAAGTCATCATCACTACTACCATCAATATCACATTCAGGGAAAATTCGCGCAAAATAAACCGGTTCTTTTAGGTGAATGACGAAGAGTTCATAAAATGAATTTCACTATTTTTATTAGACAGAACAATCTTTAGAAAATCACATGTCTTTCGGTTTAACATTTTCAATTGGCAAAAGGATGAAATTGCAATTACTATTTGGTTTGGTTTCCACTTTGACTTGCCTACTTGCTTGATTCCGTGATCAAGAAATGAAGTACAATTTTCTGTGGTTCTTATTTCGTTCTTCACTGGTTTATTCTTAATTAGGTATAAAAAATAGGTTTTATTATCATAATATTATTTGAGTGTGATAACCATCGAGAGTAAAACTGGTCGATTTCTTGATTTTCTGCACGTATTTCTCCGTCCTTCTATAGATGCCATTTCAATTTTTTGCGATAAAGTTTAATGCTTTTACAGTAAGATGACAATGAAAGAAAATGAATTTTCATCTTCAGTCTCTCGAGAACACATTTTCATTAGTATAGTGCATTTTTCATTTTCCCTCTTTTCTAATGAAGTGTTCTTCACACTCACCCATCCTCTCATCTCTGAATATTTTCAATATAATTTTTCTTACCAAACTGATTGTTTTGAACCTGTCAAAGAAGAAGAAGAATAAAATCGAAAAGGGTTTGAAATTGCATTTTTCCATTGATAAGATCCTTAAGAAAAGAATAATAAGGATGAGAATGAAAAGGAGATGAGTCCAATCATGCCTGACCCACTGACTGACTGGTTGAGATTGAGGAGTTGAAATTATAATTACACTTTGCATTTTATATATCAGCTCACGAACAAAATCAAGTCAGCCTTTTTAAACAAGCTTAAATTTTTTGTCAATTTAAACATTCAAACATTTGCAGATTTTCAATGCATTGGGACGGCGCACACTAGATCATTGCATACCTGCAAGCGCTTCGGTAGGGAACAATAATAATATCGAAAGCGAAAAGTTGTCTTGATCATTTAAGTACAAAGGTGGAAAAGTGTAAATACTAGAAATCATAGTGGAAGTGGGCATATATTCAGATTGCAATGTCATTTCACAATGTATTCTTTTTCGAATCGAGGCTAAGACTTTTCGCACGATCGGCATACCATTATTCATATTCACTTGAGAACTATAAGCAATGCCGATACTGTAATATATTACTAAAAAAACTCTATAATTCCCTTTTTATTATTATTGTAGGCAAATAGAAAACGCTACTAATTGAAGTGTATAAAAAAGGGATAGGCATATCATCAAGTTTATGTTTGGGACAAGGCTTTCCTTAACGAAAAAGTAATTCTAAACTGAGAATTAATAGGAGGATTATCAACAAAGCAATTTAAGTTTGCCTGTTCAAATAAGGACTCGCTCTATACCTACACTTTGTTTGCTATTGTAGGCAAATTAGGTAAGAGCGTAAGAAAAATCTAATAAGGCTATAAATGGAAAAATCATTTTTTCCCTTTTAATTGCTTTACCGTCATGTCGTTTACTTTTGCTATGCTAATTAAAATATGCCGAGTAAGGTGCTCGAATATCTACATACGGTTTGAAGCCAAGAGTTTTTCAAAGAAGAGATATACCTCATCTGAGGGGGTTTTAAAAGCAAATATTAAAATGGAATATTTATTGATGCGTGAAATGATAAAAACGAAGTTTGTCATTTTGATAAAACGATTTACTTTCATTTTGCTTTTTAAATAAATGTCCAAAACGATGAAGACGTTTTTATAATGCACCACCAATTTGACAGCATTTTTTGCTGGGATTGAGATCTGATATGCGTGTGTCATATCGTAGACTCCGTTTTTGATTAAAGAGCTTCGAGCTTGAGTTAACTAAATTGAGCAAAGTGTATTACTATTTTTTATGCGCGCACTTTCTACGCTCTTGGTCCAACAAATTTTAAGAGTTGACAAAAAAGTCATTTATTTGTGAAAGGAAAGGTGACGTTGACAGAAGAGAAGATGAGAAAAGTAAGTGTATGGGCATTTATGTACGTGGTGTGTTGTGCGGCAGGCTTTATTTTAATCACATTAAAATAGTCCGTTTTCTTCTTCACGTTTCGATTTAAATAAGTTGTAAAAGACAAAAGAGTGATAAATTTTGTCTTTTACTTCACATCTCTTCCCCGAGCA